>SAYR01004746.1:1099827-1116605 GCA_004382745.1 Argopecten irradians irradians
AGAGTAAATGGTCGTACAACTAGTTCTACTTCAATCAAAAGCAGTAATTTGACGGCTCAAACGGGCCACCGTACATTTGTTTTTTACCTGTACAGGATTTAAAATTGTGTAATGCATAGTTAAGAGAACACACCTTGAAATGTCCTTTACACATACCAGTCTCGATATTTGATCCTTTGTTTTGTTAGATGGAATTTAAACAAACGTGCTGTCACGCTACTGATCTTAGAATCTAAGTAACTTTGTCTTCTTTCAAACAAAAATGAGATGAGTCATCATTGACACTTAACCTGACAAATAATAGATAGTTATTGTGACATTGGGCAAGTCTTATATAGTGTTACTGCACATTTTTTTCTTCTTAAAGATGCATATGTCTGGAATTTCAAGCAACACATCAACATGCCGTGTCAGATTTTGACCCGAAGTGGAATCCAATATACATTTCTTTTTCTTCGTCACATATATCAAACGATGATTTAAAATTCATATTCTAATAATAAATTTCTTTTGTGAATAATTTTATTGTTTGAGAAAATCAACTAAAAATCTATGCCCATCTTGATCTCACATGTGCTTGTTGTACCGATGAAGTTAAAGTTAGAAATTGTACCGTGCCGTGATTTCCGTCGAAGTCATTATCTAATTTGTAGAGGCGATAGAAAACTTATTTCGGCATGTTATGAATTACATATTTGAGTATTTTGAACAATGGATTCTCGGTTTTCTTGGTATGTATAGTAAATAGATATTTTTTTTATTTTGTATTAGGATTAAGTTTACTGTGTAGTACACAATATACTTATTACATGTACATAATCTACGAGAAAATTATTGTTTGAAGAGTGGATTTCTTTCAATATAAGTGGTCACACATAAAATTGACAATATCAACTACAAACACTGTGAAATGCAAGTATTAATTCTTGCTACTTGTTGCATATTTCGAGACACAATTTCGAATCTACGCTCCGGCGCTTAGGCCGTCTGACACACGACGTCAACAATTTAAAAATTCTCAGAATTAAGTTAGCATGATTTTTCAACTCACTGAAAGAGAACAAAGACGTTGCCAAATGAATTTTTGTTTTAGATAAAAGTTGTCGGTTATTTTCTGTTGTTTTACAACATGTAAACAGTATCCCGATAGCTCAAGAAATAAGGGAGATATTGCTATTTTCTCAACACCGACATAAAAATGCGTAGAAATGAGTAGTTGGGAGTTAGGCCGTCCATACTTATTTCTCCGTACCCCACTTCTGACACAGGGATCTGAGCATTAGTTACAGATTACATAATCATGGACCCACCAGAGTGCCGTAAGACCATTTTCAGACGTTAAGAGGTCTAAATCAAAACACGGTGTTAAAATCATCCTATACATGATACCTTATACGAGAAGAAAGGGCACTTTGGTGGGTCCATGATTACGTAATATGTGACTAATTCGCAGAAAGGACCTCTTTCACGAACAATGGAAATTTGCCCACGAACCAATTTTATTAAGACTAAATGTTACATATAGCAACATTAATGCAAACCCTTGAAATACGTTTAAAAAATTCAAAAGGTCCCAGGGGCCTGTGCTGTGGCCAAATTAATGTTACCCAGTAGAGGTGTATGACAGGGTTCCCTTTTTGATCCAAAAATGTATCAAAATAATGTTTTATGTCATAAAACTGTATTATTTTCTGAAGAGTATAAATAATTACATGTTATGATCACAAATATGTAGGCAAAATGTGACAAATAAAATTTTGGCTACATTTTAAAGACAGAAAATATCGAAATTTTGGGTGTTATTTTTGGCCATATCAATTATTAACAATGGTGATTCATTGAAGAGCATATTTACAGTGAAAAGAGTGATTAAAATGGGATTCTGTAACTGTGTGGTTTGAGAGAGAAGAGTTACCAGGTTACATGGGTCATGTTACAAACCTACAGTAGTTCAATTATTTGAAGGGCTTCTGGTAGATTAACATTTATGTTGATTCATGCTAACAAAATCAAAATTTAATGCCTGAAATGTTAAACATTATGCCATTTTGATAGATAGTATGATGTGAAAAATAAAACTGTGGACCTCAAAAACTTTTGACTGTTTCATTAACCATAAAAGATGCTGTTATTTTTTTAACTGAAAAAAATCTTAATTAATCTTTATGGAATTCATGAAAATTCTGAAAAAAAATTCAAAAACTCGAAATAAAACTTCAGTTGATTGATCACAAAATGTTCTGAACAATCTAAATATTAAACTGTTTAGAAATAATTAATATAGTAAAATACAATTTTGAACGAATAAAAATAAATTTGTCTATGGTTTTTTTTAAACAAAAACTTGTATGTAATGGTGTGATTTGATGCCATTGCCAACACTTTGAAAGCAAAATATTTGAAAAACAACAACATTATACATATATGTACTTATACACTGGATGTGTGAAAATTGGTAAAAACTTGATTCTCTTACATAATAATCTACTCCCACCCATTTTTTTTCTAAATTTTGTTATTATTTTACTCTATATGCCCTTCAGCTGTAAATAAAAATAATATTTCTGAGAATGCAGTTGCAATCATTATCTAGCTTGAAAAGTGAACGATAATGCCCTAAAAATTCCGAAATACTTTGTTATTGTGATTCAATATTTTGATTATTCTACAATATACAGGTTATCAAATCATATATTACTTTACATTTAATGTAACTAATGAGTACTAAATAAGATTAAGAAATTACTTTCTTTGTTTTCTCTATTTTAAGATTGAAAAGGGCCGTGGTGCGACCACGATGTAATACTGCTAAAAATAGACCTTGCTATATTATAACATTTAAACGACAAATTTACCGGTCCACAATTTTTCTGAAATTTTCACAATATTTACTTCAGGTAATGAGCCAACTTTTTAGAAAATATTTTTTGGTGCATTCAGACTGGAAATGGGTGAATCACCATTGTTGATAATTGACATGGACAAAAATAACACCCAAAATTTCGATATTTTCTGTCTTTAAAATGTAGCCAAAATTTTATTTGTCACATTTTGCCAACATATTTGTGATCATAATATGTAATTATTTATACTCTTCAGAAAATAATACAGTTTTATGACATAAAACATTATTTTTATACCTTTTTGGATCAAAAAGGGAACCCTATCATACACCTCTACTGGGTAACATTAATTTGGCCACAGCACAGGCCCATGGGACCTTTTGAATTTTTTAAACGTATTTCAAGGGTTTGCATTAATGTTGCTACATGTAACATTTAGTTTTAATAAAATTGGTTCGTGGGCAAATTTCCATTGTTCGTGAAAGAGGTCCTTTATACAGGTGTACTGTTTACGTTTCGGTTGCCTGGTTACGCTTGTGTGTATAATTTCTCAGGTGTGAGCTGTTTATAGCTTGCACTGTGTTTTCTCTTTTATATTCTGGACTTAGTCTTGTTAGCTTGATTAACGAAACTTGTGTTGGCGTTTCATATTAGTACTGGTGAGTATATGGACAGTGCGGATTTGGGAACTGAAATATAGGCTTTACAATCCTGTGTAAAAACTTTCATTGCGAATGCTCATGGGAGGTGTCGTGTAACAGGGCATGGGGGAAGGATGGGCGACAGTATTACTGGGGAGGCCGCTCATGGGTAAAAGGGACTAAGTAGGTTATTGTAGTAACTGATATGGGGTTGAGTGTATTAAATTCTGAAACTGATAGGCCAGTACTGAAAATACAAACTTGTAATTTGGATATAAGAGGGGTTGTTATTGTTTAGTAGTATTGATATTACAATTTGATAGGACTAACATTTGTTGTTCAACTTGTTTTTCATGTTTGCTGTATACAGTACATAAAATAGTCAGAAGGGAGACTTTCATTCCGTTTCATTCTAATTTTCGAGGAAAAAAACACATTTACGCATATTAAGGAACACCATATTCACATAACTTGCACCACTCTCTGCCTCTTTTATACAGATATATTCAACATTCACACATAATAAATACTTATTGTTACAGTAATACTGCATAGTAATTTGGATTGTTTGTGTAATTAAATAATAGTATTAATGATGATAAATATAGAAGGACACAAAAAATCATGTAGGGAAAATGTCACTAATTAGAAAAAATCATAGATTATGAATTGATTAATGTCTGAAAGTGGACCTAAAAGAATCATTTTTCATAAAATTCCAATGTATTATCCACCCGTATTCCATATCAAATAACAAACAAATATGTCTTCAAATTCTCCTACAATCATATTTATTTATGATGTGCCTTACATAATATACATAGGGTAAATATTTTTTTACTGTTTTTCAAAGGATATGTGTCACTGTCAGGGCCATTCCCATATTAAATTCAGTGAGGCTAGTGTGGATGATACACAAGATATCTGTCGGCTTGAAAAAGTAATTGGAAATATCAAGATTTGAAAATAGTTTTCTTTTGGTTTAGGCAGTGTGGTAGCTTCTGTGATTTCATATGATATTGACAAAAACATCGTTTAAGATGCATACCAAACACTAAAGAACTTTGATTAGCCTAAACCTAAGTGTATTGTATATATATGATAAAAAAACAATATATACAATACATGTGTAGATAAGCCAGGTTTTCTTTCCAGTTTGTGATATATAGGATCCCCGATTCTGTGTTTCTAAAAATATAATTTCTTCTATGCATTTTTTCATAAATAACTGCAGTATCATGCATCATCATAGTGTATTTGTATCACAGCATTGTTTGATGTATGGGTATGGATTATTTGTATATAGTTGTCATTAATCGATAAACAATTTGCTTAACAAAGCGATGGAATACCATTCACATAAAATTCATTTAGTTTCCTCTTCATTTTGACGAGCAACACCTAAAGTGATTACCTTTTGTTGTCATCAGCTTATCAACATTTTAAGATTTACATGCAGGGCATTTCAAATTTATTTTTATTTGAAATTTTGTGCACATTCAGGATTCATACATGTATATTTAAACAAATCAACAAATTGCTATGAAGTATGTATAAAGAGTGCACGTGCATTTCATTTTGAATATAAATAATATTGAAATACATTTATCTATCTATAGGAACTTGAATGACATTAAATGTTTCTGATTGGAATGAATACACTATCATCATTTACCAAGCCCTTCAGAAGAAAGCAAACCTTTCAAGGTACAAATCAAATAATCCATTTAAGATTTGGTTTCACATAGAGAATTGATTCAAACTATTAAAAAGTCCGCAGTTGTTTATGTTTGAATAGTAACAGCGAAATCCATATATATAGATGTACAACGTCCCGAGAAGAGACTTTTTATATCCGGCCAATGAGATTGCATCTGAAGCCTCGCTCATGCATATTTTATCGGCCACACAGACAGTATGAATTTTAATTCGATGATTTTCAAGATGTTTGTCATAATGGGGCTTATATCATCTTAATTATGGCACTTTGTATATATGTGTAGGATGATTTTGAAAGGAAAATTATCGCTCTTTCCAACGGTAGTAACCGTTTTTATGACGATGTACTAGAAATGTGGTTTTATAGCCGATAAAGGTAGGCGGTTAGAAATTTTGAGTCTGTGAGTTTCCACCCTTCTCGTATATAGTACCATGTAGAGTATGATTTTTATCGGGTTTTTTATATAGAGCTCTAAAACGTCTAAAAATGGTCTTAGGGCACTCTGGTGGGTCCATGATTATATAAACTGTAAGTAATTCTCAGATCCCTGTGGTTCCGGTGACCTCTCTGATTGGCCAATCATAAAGGTAAAATGAAATATCGTTCAGAGCTAATATAATCTTTTTGTATATAGATAGTCATTTCTCCCTAACAGCATATGTATGAATAATTGATGTGACGAAATGACTTGTTCATACGCATCTCAACCGAGATAAGTGTACGGATCTTTGATTTTTATCGTAGATTCTATGACGCTGCAAAACTACAAGTTTTAAATGTAGATATTATAAATTCGCCGCAATTTGCGAATTTGTAACTATAGTGTAAGAGAAAGATACAAAGATAAATTGTTATGCATTGTGAGATGACCCCTCACACCGCTGAAGTCGCACTCCGAGTCTGTGTCTCTGTCGATGGTAGAAATGTCTATTTTGAACAGCGAAACATGTCTATCGTATCAATATGATAATAAACACACTTCTATGTAACAAAGCACATAATTAACAAAGTTCAAAATAATTTCACACTTAAAGTTCTGATGAAGTAAAGGAAAGTATTTATTACGATACATCAAGGACGTAAACCATCTCCTTGCAATGGTCCAAATGATAATAAACGAAAGTGCTACGCACACCTGTTGTGGAGGAAGTTATTTTGCTGAAAATTAAGGTTAGGAAGCAGTTAGGGAGCACTTAATGTAAAACAGACATATTTATAGTTTCATACAATTTTTAAAACAACTTTATCTATTTTCATTTCACAGAATCCTGCATTTGCGTAACAAAATGATCACTCAAATGAAGGACTGTTGCTCAAATGCAAAGCTATCCCGCTTACACGTCCCACATCTGTTTAATGTTTCCTCATTCGACAAGGAAGATGGAATTAAAAACATTGTTTTAGCCCGAAGTGAAGGCAGGTGAGCTTATGTCATGGCGCGGCGTCCGTCGTCCGTCCGTCAACATTTCTTTAAATCGCTACTAGTCATAGAGTTCTACATAGATTGTAACCAAATTTGGCCAGAAACATCCTAAGGGGAAGGGGAACAGAGTTTGTATAAATGTTTGCTCTGACACCAATGGCAGGAGGGGCGGGGCCTAATAGGGGAAATAGAGATAGACCATTTAAATCGCTACTTGTCATGGAGTCATGCATGGATTGTAACTAAATTTGGGCAAAACGATCCTTGGAGGAAGGGAAACATAGTTTGTATAAATGTTGGCTCTGTTCCCCCGGGGGCAGGAGGGGCGGGGCCCAATAGAGGAAATAGAGGTAAATCCTTTAAATCACTACTAGTCATAGAGTTCTGCATGTAATGTAACCAAATTTGGCCAGGAACATCCTTGGAGGACGGGGAACAGAGTTTGTATAAATTTTGGCTCTGACTCCCGGAGGCAGGTGGGGCGGGGCCCAAAATAGGAAATAGAGGTTAATTATATAAATTGCTACTAGTCCTAGAGCTATGCATGGATTGAAACCAAATTTGGCCAAAAACATCCTTATGAGAAGGGGAACAGAGTTTATATAAATTGTTTTTTAACAATCCATGCAGAACTCTAGGACAAGTATAGATTTTGCCTAAATTTTGGCTCTGTTTTTTGCTTTGACCATCTAGAGCAGAAAAAGTGGCGCCCAATGGGAGAATTAGAGGCAAATATTCCAATTCCTTCAGAAAAGAAACAATGATCCTGTATTCAGAACATTACTTAGCATTACAAACCAGGTGTGCGATACAGGCCCTCTGGGCCTCTTGTTTTGTGTTAATTGGAATTCATATACACAATTAACCACCAATTATAATCAGATGATGAATAACGTTTATGCGGTGGAGCATCTTTAATGGTATAAAGAATGTATTAATAACAAATCAATTTTGATAACTATTAGTATTCCATACATTCCTACTTACTGAACGTCTTTTAATGTGAAACTGAGATTTAAGGAGTTCGGGTCAAAGTTTAAATTCTTGACCAATAAAACGTCCAGAAGGTCATATTCTACCAATGGAATACCAATAGTTTAAAAAGTATTTCCAGGACATAAACATAAACAAATTGAAAGCTTATATAAATTCCTTTCACAGAACATTTAGCCTGAGATTGGAATGACACGACGTATGCTGGTAGAAATATATGTTAGACAATGACTCTGTCAATTCTGTGCTAAAGACCATGATATGTTAATCATCTGCCACATACACAATTGAGGGATGATTATGAATGTTCAGACAGGTTGCTGGGCATTACTTGCTTAACTGATCACAATTCCACAATGAAAAAAAGTATAATGTAAATCAATCTTATTGTCTTGCAGGTGAAAGTAGTTATTCTTGGACAGGATCCATACCCTACACCTGGCATGGTAAAAATTACTCTTAGTTACTAAAAAGCTATACAAATATAATTGCTTTATTCTTGATCAATACCAGTTCATGTAAAATTTTCAGCAAGCACAGAATCTCTGAAGTGTAACAGAAATATATACATGTTTTAACCTATGTCTGCTTGTTATATTGAAATGTACATTTTTTGTCATATTTTGCCAAAATGACACCACAATTTACTAGTAAAAAGTAATATATATTGTTAGGCCTGATGCAGAGACATCTTCTATCATCTTTGTTATGTTCAAGTACACCTAGAGCTCTAAGATGTGATATATAGGCATGCATAATATCAGAGTAATCGGCCCTTGCGGGTAGGTATTGATTGTGACATCATGTGTTTGCGGGCGTAACGTCACTCATACATTTCAGATAATACGACGTGAGTTTCGCTCACAAAACAATGACGTCACAATGGATACCTACCCGCCAGGGAGATAACTCTGTGATATGCAAAGACCGAATATAGTCATGCATAATATCACTAGTTTAGGGCCTAATACCTTAATAATTTTGCAATGTTTTTATTGGTTACTCATTTCCAGGCCACGGGGCTGGCGTTCTCTGTACCACCCACAGTTGCAGTACCGCCATCATTGAAGAACATATATAAACTGTTGACAAATGAAATGGATTTTACAACCCCTAATCACGGAGATTTGACAGCATGGGCCGAAAGAGGGGTTTTTCTGCTCAATACTGTACTGACAGTTGAGTAAGTATCGTATTGGCATTCCTCGTTTAATTCAAAGGCGTTCCAGTAGGTGCTGTGGCTGAGTAGGTGACGTTGGTTTAATGGTTCAGTAAGCCTAACAGGATTTTGTATGGGGGATTTTTGAAATTACTGTAATAGTGAACTTGGATGCAATGGATATTACCTATTTCAAATTTTAGTCCAATTACACCAAGAAACAGTTTACCTCTGGAATTTCTCTTCAAAACTTATACATGTTGTATGTGTACCACTATTCTTGCCAAAATGAAGTAAAATGACTCCTTGTATTTCCAAATTAATTTAGAAAAAGCATGCAGTCATCACAGACCCACCCCATGGATTATGACAAGATCTGTTATATTATAGTAATACTATTTTCAATGATGTTTGGCTTTCTCTTGTCTTGTAGAGCCCACAAACCTGACTCACATTCCAAGTATGGCTGGCAGACCTTTACTGATCAAGTTATTCGCATCATCAGTAGGAAGCGTGCCGGCGTCGTGTTCCTTCTTCTCGGCAACAAAGCACACGAAAAAAAAAACTTAATCGACATAAAGAAACACACTGTCATCGAACGTCCCCATCCTTCACCTTATTCATTTCATTTGTTTAATAGATACGATTGGAAGTGTTTTTCTTCGGTTGACCAGGATTTGAAGATGTGCGACCAAAACAAAATGGACTGGTCACTGCCAATGTTACCCGCGCAGTAATGTTTTTGAAATGGGTTTAATACTGGCCAAAATCAATCAATATTTACAAGAGTTATGGGACTTTAAAATCGTCAAAACCGATAAATCCATGGTTTCCACTCGATAACTTTAGTATTTATTTTTCCATTTCAACCAAATTTTATGTATTATTTTATATCAATGTGATCTCGGATGAGTTTGATAATGGTCAAAATCCGTCAATATTTGTAAGATTATGGGACTTTAAAATCGTCAAAACAGAAACATTCATTGTTTCCGGTCGATATCCAGTATTTAATGTCCGATTTCAACCAATTTTTTATATTGCTTTATATCAATGAGATATTAAATGGGTTTGATACTGGTCAAAATCCGTCAATATTTGACAGAATTACGGAACTTTAAAGTCGCCAAAACAGTGTTAAGGGTTTGTTATACACTATCTGAAACCATGCAGTTAGAAATCAGGTTACGGACACTACAGCAAAATTGTAGTGTCCGTAACATTCACGACCCTGTAGTTCTTAGGTAATACTCATAAGGAAATAAATTTTACATATTATGGCATACATGTATTAAACCAAGTAGTTACTACACACAAAAAGGAATAGATGTTCAAAACATTATGTAGGAATAATGGAACTGGTTACGGACATTCATGTGTTTTACTTTTTTTCTTTTACAGAGGTAAAGTGCCTCGTGAAATCACGTTATTGGATTTGATATAATTAAAGTATTTTTCTATAACAAGTGTGTTCGTTCTTGTTTACTAATAATGGTACATATGACTACGTTATTGTCGTCAGCACATAGCAAAAATGTCATTAATAAATATATTGAGATGGAGGGGACCTAATTTTGAACCTTGAGTAACCCCATACGGATACTACACCAGTTGCTTCAGTTGGAAACGTCTGTTACCGTTAGTTGGTTGGCTAGTCTTAATGTTCAACAACCACGGCTAAGGACGGTCTCCTTTGTATGAAATGTGTAATGTGTGTGGATGTCTGCATGTTTTGGGATACTGGGGTATATTCGTGTTGTCTCCTTGAAATAGTGGAACTTTTGCCCATTTCATGCTGAGCGGCAAGCAGAACAAAAAATAATACTGTTATTTACTAAGCTTATGATGTGATTCGGCCAGGAAACCCAGACCCTTCCCCAGGTCGTTTGAAAGGCAGTCAAAGGACCTGAACAAGTTATTGAGTATCAAAGCAACGGTAACATTCATGTCGATCCAGAGGACAGCAGGAAGAATGCACCAAGAAAGTAAAAGCGCCGGAGATGGAGAGCCAGGGAGCTTGAAATCGGTTAGAGACTTAAGAGGAAACTAGTCTGGAAATTCACTCCCATGGACGCTTCAGTTAATCCCGAGGGCTATATATGATGTCTTGTCACCAGAAACAAATCTACATAGATGGGGACTGGTTGACGACCAGATATGCCAGCAGAGTGACAAGACTGGAAGTCTAGGAGTAATAGAATCTTACATGGGTCTGTGAAGTGGACAGGGATATCTCAACCCTCATGAAAGATTTTGGCCGGTCAACCCGAGGCTTGCCGAGGGTTGACGGCCAATATCTTTCATGAGGGTTGAGATATCTCTGTCCACTTCACAAACCCATGTTTGATTCTTTTTCTCCCATACTTAGTAGAAAAAATGACGATATTTACTTGTTTTCCAGCTTTTTCATCGCGCCATTATCGCAGGAACGTCGTTATGCGTCAAAATTGATGACGTCATCTACAATGCGCGCCGCAGTTACGTGCCATGTATTGTTGACGTCACATTATTTAGCGCGTGTGAGCTGTCTTACACCCCCCTGTGTAAGATAGAGATATCTTTTCCCTAGCAACCGCGGGATATCTCTGTGAAGTATGGGAGAATACACCATCTGTTCGTGTGAAGTGACACTGGCTAAAGGGCATTCCACATGGAAGTATGATCAGGTGCGTAGGTAACTACATCTTGAAGAGGATGTAAGGAAGGTGTACATTCAGAGGGAGTGGCAATGCAACAATGAACACAAATCTGGACATTTTGGGTCGTTCAAATGACTGGGAGATACGCGTGGTTCTCGGAGGGAGACAGCAAGTTTTCCCAGAGATGGCAAATACCACACTATGACCGGATATAGTGATGTTATCTCCTAGTAAGAGAGAACTGGTAATGCGTCCTGTGAGACGAGATGTGAATCTGCCCACGAGCAAAAGAAGACAAATATGCTTAGTTGACTTGTGAATGTGGAAGGAAGGACTGACAGGCATGGACCTTCCCTGTGGAAGTTTGCCTCCGAGGATTTCTCAACCAGTCATACTGGACTAGAGAATATTCGGAGCACTTGGCATCACAGGAGGGGCAATTTGGAAGACGGAAATGAGAGGGTTGGGGAAGGAGCCAGAGAAGTTAACTCAGTGGATGTGAATGAACATATGTGATAGAAGTTGGATGCTAACCATCTAAGAGTAAGGCCTTTTCACACCTACTGTCACATCACCCGGAGAAAATAAGTGTTGGAACCCTCGAAGATTGATGGATCTGCCTGACGACGACAACGAAGGTTGCTCAGCAATGCCAACAGCTGTATTCCGGTACTAGGTAATCCATAGTGATACTTGTATACGCATTCCCCTATCTTTTTAAACCAACAGTTTGTACAAGGCTTGTTTCTACATCAAGTAGGCTGATATTTTAGAGCAGTTTAAAGCTACACATTAGCAAAAGTGGTCTTTATACACAGGTAAATTGTGGTATAAGTGACCATTTGGGACCATTTTTCTTTTTCTATGAACGATATGCCTGAACCATACCAATCAAAATTCATTTAATTTGATTGGTTGAGTGATTATATTAACATCCTAGTATTAACAGTCAATGTCGTTTAAGTGCAGCCTCATGTATGCGACGTGTGGCGTGTTTGATGTGCGTGTGTATTTTGAGAGGCTGCGATATATTTGTGGTGAGTCGTTTTGTTAAAGTAGAGCTATTGCCCTTTTTAGAGTGTTATCATACTGAAGTACGCCCACAAAGACATCGAACAAGCACATCCCACTCTAGACTGGCCACCAGTCTCTAGAATATAAAAAAATCACTAAAATTTGGTTTGATTATTTTTGTCTCTATTGCATGCCTGATTCTAAACTAAGTTTTAAACTAGGGGGGAGACAATCTAGTAAAGAAGTCTTATCAGCAACTAAGGGTCTGGTGGCCAGTCTAATCCCACTCAGTCACATGATACTTAATTATAACCGGGCGAAACAGTCGCCCGCCCCCTTTATGCTGAACGCTCAGCCGGAGCAGAAACTACCACTTTCATAGACTGACAAGTGTGTCTCGGCTAACTGAATAGGTAAAGAAGAAGAAAGAAATGACAGCAGAAAAGAAAAAAACATAATAACAAAATAGTCGACAGCCAAATCCTCATACAAATGATGAATTCTTGCGTACAAAATTCTGGATTTCTGGAAGTACTTTTCTAAAAAAAATTGACATGTGGATTAATTTTCTAATGAAATATATGGAGCCATAGAATGTAGACATTATGGATATATAAGAGAAAGTGCGGACCTAATTCAAACATTTAAGTGTGTGTGATGGTGTGTGTGTGGGTGTCAGTGTGTGTGTGTGTGTGTGTGTGTGTGTGTGTGTGTGTGTGTGTGTGTGTGTGTGTCATCAATCTACTATACACAGTGATATTAGTTAAATGTATGATAAAAGTGAATCCACTTATTTCTATTACGTTATTTATAGGATGAACATGGTTTATTCTCTCTTACTTGACAGGGTTATCCTGCGGTTACTAGGAAAAGATTACTCTGTCTTTTTCCGGGCTAGGGAAAAAACCAGCTCACATGCACTAGATAGTGACGTCATCAATAAATGCGGCGTTAATGTCGACTGAATTTTCACCATTTCTCTGTAAAGTATGGGAGAAAAAGAATCTTACATGGGCCAGTCAGGTGGATAGGGATATCTCAGCCCTTGTGAAAAAATTTGACCATCAATCTTCGGCAAGAATCGGGTTGATTAGGCCAAAATCTTTCACTCGGGTTGGGATATCCCTGTCCACTTTACAGACCCATGTAAGATTCTATTACTGATGATTAGGACTCAATACAGGATTAGCACATAAAAAGAAACTAACTAACGTCCGGAAGAAGAGGAAAGTGAAAGCGGGGAGATGGAGAGCCAAGGAGCATGGAATGGATGGCAGACTAAAGAGAGGAAACTTTTACTAGGTACACACTCCCATGGTAGCTCTAGTTTACCATGAGAGTTGTCTATTATATTTTGTCATCACAATCAAACTACATAATTCAATTTTGCTTGTAAGTTAACCAGCATTTTCATTGGCTACACAATTAACTAAATTTTAAAAATCAAGGAATAGATAGCGTCGCCGTTTGTAACGTCGCTTCTGATTTGGCTGATAACGGCGTTATAATTTCATAGAAAAAAAGTCCTAAGATGAATTGTGAAGAGATTTCCTGTATTAAATTGAATTATCAAGATTGATTTGAATCAATTTGTTTTTGTTATGGTACTAATACCACACAGGTCACGAAAACACTGGGTTCAAGCCAGTGTGAGAATTCATTTACTTGGTGATCAGATTTTGCCAGATCTCGCTTCATGCTAGCAGAAGACTTTGTGACAAAGTGCTCAGCCGAATTAATTACCCCTGTATTCACCAAAGGTAAAAAGCAATTGGCTGCCTCAGGGGTTGACTTATCAAGGAAAATATCGTCAGTAAGAATCCACATGAGAGAGTAATAGGACAAATGAAGAACAGATTTACGATGTTGAAAGGACCAATGTCAGTTCGATGTGAACGAAGTTTGAAAGACGAAAGTTTGTGATCAACAGAATCAAGTTGTGATTAATTGATTACTGTTTGTGCTGCTTTAACTAATCTAATTTTAGGCATCGTGTACAAAAGAGTGAATTTATATAGGCAATGGATGTTGTAGTATTGATCATGTAATTAATTCAAATTTTATGGTTTCAAAATCTGTTGGTAAGCTGGCCATGGGAATTGAGTATTACTAGGATGATATTGATCATGAATCAATTTGAGAAAAAAAATATATTAAAGAAACAGTTGTCGTATTTTCGGCATGAAATTATTGCTTCAAAAATAAGAGAGGGGCACTCACTACAGGAAATACAGTAAGTGTAATCAATCAAAATTCATTTAATTTGATTGGTTGAGTGATTATATTAACATCCTAGTATTAACAGTCAATGTCGTTTAAGTGCAGCCTCATGTATGCGACGTGTGGCGTGTTTTGATGTGCGTGTGTATTTTGAGAGGCTGCGATATATTTGTGGTGAGTCGTTTTGTTAAAGTAGAGCTATTGCCCTTTTTAGAGTGTTATCATACTGAAGTACGCCCACAAAGACATCGAACAAGCACATCCCACTCTAGACTGGCCACCAGTCTCTAGAATATAAAAAAAATCACTAAAATTTGGTTTGATTATTTTTGTCTCTATTGCATGCCTGATTCTAAACTAAGTTTTAAACTAGGGGGGAGACAATCTAGTAAAGAAGTCTTATCAGCAACTAAGGGTCTGGTGGCCAGTCTAATCCCACTCAGTCACATGATACTTAATTATAACCGGGCGAAACAGTCGCCCGCCCCCTTTATGCTGAACGCTCAGCCGGAGCAGAAACTACCACTTTCATAGACTGACAAGTGTGTCTCGGCTAACTGAATAGGTAAAAGAAGAAGAAAGAAATGACAGCAGAAAAGAAAAAAACATAATAACAAAATAGTCGACAGCCAAATCCTCATACAAATGATGAATTCTTGCGTACAAAATTCTGGATTTCTGGAAGTACTTTTCTAAAAAAAATTGACATGTGGATTAATTTTCTAATGAAATATATGGAGCCATAGAATGTAGACATTATGGATATATAAGAGAAAGTGCGGACCTAATTCAAAACATTTAAGTGTGTGTGATGGTGTGTGTGTGGGTGTCAGTGTGTGTGTTGTGTGTGTGGTGTGTGTGTGTGTTGTGTGTGTGTGTGTGTGTGTGTCATCAATCTACTATACACAGTGATATTAGTTAAATGTATGATAAAAGTGAATCATCTTATTTCTATTACGTTATTTATAGGATGAACATGGTTTATTCTCTCTTACTTGACAGGGTTATCCTGCGGTTACTAGGAAAAGATTACTCTGTCTTTTTCCGGGCTAGGGAAAAAACCAGCTCACATGCACTAGATAGTGACGTCATCAATAAATGCGGGCGTTAATGTCGACTGAATTTTCACCATTTCTCTGTAAAGTATGGGAGAAAAAGAATCTTACATGGGCCAGTCAGGTGGATAGGGATATCTCAGCCCTTGTGAAAAAATTTGACCATCAATCTTCGGCAAGAATCGGGTTGATTAGGCCAAAATCTTTCACTCGGGTTGGGATATCCCTGTCCACTTTACAGACCCATGTAAGATTCTATTACTGATGATTAGGACTCAATACAGTGATAGCACATAAAAAGAAACTAACTAACGTCCGGAAGAAGAGGAAAGTGAAAGCGGGGAGATGGAGAGCCAAGGAGCATGGAATGGATGGCAGACTAAAGAGAGGAAACTTTTACTAGGTACACACTCCCATGGTAGCTCTAGTTTACCATGAGCGTTGTCTATTATATTTTGTCATCACAATCAAACTACATATTCAATTTTGCTTGTAAGTTAACCAGCATTTTCATTGGCTACACAATTAACTAAATTTTAAAATCAAGGAATAGATAGCGTCGCCGTTTGTAACGTCGCTTCTGATTTGGCTGATAACGGCGTTATAATTTCATAGAAAAAAAGTCCTAAGATGAATTGTGAAGAGATTTGTGTATTAAATGAATTATCAAGATTGATTTGAATCAATTTGTTTTTGTTGGTACTAATACCACACAGGTCACGAAAACACTGGTTCAAGCCAGTGTGAGAATTCATTTACTTGGTGATCAGATTTTGCCAGATCTCGCTTCATGCTAGCAGAAGACTTTGTGACAAAGTGCTCAGCCGAATTAATTACCCCTGTATTCACCAAAGGTAAAAAGCAATTGGCTGCCTCAGGGGTTGACTTATCAAGGAAAATATCGTCAGTAAGAATCCACATGAGAGAGTAATAGGACAAATGAAGAACAGATTTACGATGTTGAAAGGACCAATGTCAGTTCGATGTGAACGAAGTTTGAAAGACGAAAGTTTGTGATCAACAGAATCAAGTTGTGATTAATTGATTACTGTTTGTGCTGCTTTAACTAAT
>SAYR01004746.1:1116615-1127869 GCA_004382745.1 Argopecten irradians irradians
ATAACTGTATATTGTCATATAGGAACTCTGTCAACTTATTTTACCTTTCAAAAGATTTTATTATATTGCGCTATCTCTCTCATGCACTGTTATCTGAGTATAAACATTAGGAGTTAACCTCTTATATGTTGTACGGAGTTGAGGACGGATCTATAACAAGTGTGTACATTCTGTTTTGGTTTGACTAGTCCACATGCACCTCATATAGTCTATTGTTGTGGAGGATTAACACCATCAATAGAAATGTACCAAGTCTCGATTATGTATACATCAGATATCATGACGCTCACTTATTTTTGGAGGTATTAGTGGCTTAGAATACATATGGTCACTGTAAAGCAATCAAAATCTCTCATCTCAACAATACGGACGACAACACGTGCACCTAAAATTATCTTTATGAATTGACCACTTTACTTCTTGCAAATTCAAACTTAAATTACATTTAGATTCGAAACAAGTCATTTCAATCAAACATATGTAAAAAGATTTCAAACTAAGCCAGTCATTAACATTTTTTTGTAGATATATTTTCTGTTTCAATGTATTATATATTAAAAACAACATACAATGTTTGTGAGTGTATCAAATATTGTATTGTAAAAAAATATCGTGATATAAATGTATCACAATAAATCATTGCACCTCTAGATCTACTGATTTTAGCAGATTTACAACTGGAGATAGTTCACTGCTCCTAGTAAAAAATATCTCTTTATACAACATTTATCTGAAGTAACAAAAAAAATCAAACTGAAAAAAAAAATCAATAATTTAATAGGAAAAACAACCTAATTAACAAAATCTGCACCACTTAAGATATATCACGTCAGCATAAAAAATCCTATATTTGTATGAAATATCACATTCATATAGTTTAAGTTTACATTCTATGTAGGACATATCACAGATATAGTTAACCTGTGCATACGGTATATATTTAGCTTCTATATAGGATATATTACAAACAAGTTTAACCTTCAGGGATGGGTTCAATTACATAGCAATGTAATTAATTAAATTACACATTACATTTTAAAATGGCATTACCATTACCATTACATGTATTTTGCAATGTAATTAATTAAATTACCATTACTTTACCAATGTAATTAATTAAATTATCATTACTTTACCAATGTAATTAATTAATTACCATTACTTTACCAATGTAATTAATTAAATTACACATTACTTTCAGTTTTTAATAAAAGAAAAAAGTTGTATCCCAAGGACTGGGCATTATATCAATAAAAATAACTATCTTTATACAATACATATCCATGTACATTTGTATACTAATTTAAGATATGCATTCATTAGTAAGGTACTTTAAATTTCCAAATATCAGTGATCAGAAATATTACATAGTACGGATACTAAGATAGTCTACATTGGTAGAAGTAATGGAAAGAAAACGAAATATTAGGTACATGTAATAATTGTGTTTACATGATATGTATTAACTTTGCCACCTTTGAAATTCTATAGATGTGATAAAGTCATTGTAATGCAGTTTACCCCATAGTTTTGTCTATATATATAAATGCATATAATTTTACTAATTTGTGCTGGAAACTAAATCTTTTATTAAGCCATATATTTAGTGTCACTTAGAATTTCACATTAGGTGTGATTCTAACCAGATATCTGGTATAGACCCTTGTTCTTTAAATCAAACTTTATTTTCTACCTAATTTGATACAATTAAGGGCATAGGTGGGAAAGACATTGTTTCTCACTAATGATAATGAATGCTAAATAAAGAACTGTTATCAAACTATATGGTAGACATGCATAGTAATAGTCACAAGGATATTAAAGCTAAAATGAAAAGATAAAAACTTTAGTGAGAACAGAAATATGGAAAATATAATCTGACAAATCTATTTATATTCATGACCTTTAAAAACATCACATGGAATTGAAATGTAATTGAAAAATAAATGAGCATTACATGCATTTTTGTAATGTAATAATTGTAATTTTGAACTGTATTCACCAAAGGTAAAAAGCAATTGGCTGCCTCAGGGGTTGACTTATCAAGGAAAATATCGTCAGTAAGAATCCACATGAGAGAGTAATAGGACAAATGAAGAACAGATTTACGATGTTGAAAGGACCAATGTCAGTTCGATGTGAACGAAGTTTGAAAGACGAAAGTTTGTGATCAACAGAATCAAGTTGTGATTAATTGATTACTGTTTGTGCTGCTTTAACTAATTTAATTTTAGGCATTGTGTACAAAAGAGTGAATTTATATAGGCAATGGATGTTGTAGTACTGATCATGTAATTAATTCAAATTTTAAGGTTTCAAAATCTGTTGGTAAGCTGGCCATGGGAATTGAGTATTACTAGGATGATATTGATCATGAATCAATTTGAGAAAAAAAAAATCAATTAAAGAAACAGTTGTCGTATTTTCGGCATGAAATTATTGCTTCAAAAATAAGAGAGGGGCACTCACTACAGGGAATACAGTAAGTGTAATAATTATATGTCAATAAACTTGTCAAATTATTTTATTTAAAAAAGAAAACTATCTTTAATCATGATCATAGAGTTACCATAATGTGACATTAGCAATAACAGATGTAACTGTTTTGTACCTGTCACTTGTCTATGTAAGAACACACTGATGTCCCGATATATATATCACAATATTTGGCTACGATACAATAATTCATGATGCACCTAAAATTATCTTTATGAATTTGACCACTTTACTTCTTGCAAATTCAAACTTAAATTACATTTAGATTCGAAACAAGTCATTTCAATCAAACATATGTAAAAAGATTTCAAACTAAGCCAGTCATTAACATTTTTTTGTAGATATATTTTCTGTTTCAATGTATTATATATTAAAAACAACATACAATGTTTGTGAGTGTATCAAATATTGTATTGTAAAAAAATATCGTGATATAAATGTATCACAATAAATCATTGCACCTCTAGATCTACTGATTTTAGCAGATTTACAACTGGAGATAGTTCACTGCTCCTAGTAAAAAATATCTCTTTATACAACATTTATCTGAAGTAACAAAAAAAATCAAACTGAAAAAAAAAATCAATAATTTAATAGGAAAAACAACCTAATTAACAAAATCTGCACCACTTAAGATATATCACGTCAGCATAAAAATCCTATATTTGTATGAAATATCACATTCATATAGTTTAAGTTTACATTCTATGTAGGACATATCACAGATAAGTTTAACCTGTGCATACGGTATATATTTAGCTTCTATATAGGATATATTACAAACAAGTTTAACCTTCAGGGATGGGTTCAATTACATAGCAATGTAATTAATTAAATTACACATTACATTTTAAAATGGCATTACCATTACCATTACATGTATTTTGCAATGTAATTAATTAAATTACCATTACTTTACCAATGTAATTAATTAAATTATCATTACTTTACCAATGTAATTAATTAAATTACCATTACTTTACCAATGTAATTAATTAAATTACACATTACTTTCAGTTTTTAATAAAAGAAAAAAGTTGTATCCCAAGGACTGGGCATTATATCAATAAAAATAACTATCTTTATACAATACATATCCATGTACATTTGTATACTAATTTAAGATATGCATTCATTAGTAAGGTACTTTAAATTTCCAAATATCAGTGATCAGAAATATTACATAGTACGGATACTAAGATAGTCTACATTGGTAGAAGTAATGGAAAGAAAACGAAATATTAGGTACATGTAATAATTGTGTTTACATGATATGTATTAACTTTGCCACCTTTGAAATTCTATAGATGTGATAAAGTCATTGTAATGCAGTTTACCCCATAGTTTTGTCTATATATATAAATGCATATAATTTTACTAATTTGTGCTGGAAACTAAATCTTTTATTAAGCCATATATTTAGTGTCACTTAGAATTTCACATTAGGTGTGATTCTAACCAGATATCTGGTATAGACCCCTTGTTCTTTAAATCAAACTTTATTTTCTACCTAATTTAATACAATTAAGGGCATAGGTGGGAAAGACATTGTTCTCACTAATGATAATGAATGCTAAATAAAGAACTGTTATCAAACTATATGGTAGACATGCATAGTAATAATCACAAGGATATTAAAGCTAAAATGAAAAGATAAAAACTTTAGTGAGAACAGAAATATGGAAAATATAATCTGACAAATCTATTTATATTCATGACCTTTAAAAACATCACATGGAATTGAAATGTAATTGAAAAATAAATGAGCATTACATGCATTTTTGTAATGTAATTAATTAAATTACCATTACATGTAATTGAAATTTGCTTCAATTACACATTACATTCAATTACTTGAAAAATTGTAATGCATTACAATTAATTACCATTACATTTTCAATTACCCCATGCCTTCTGTGCATATATATTAAGAACATATCACATTTGAATTAACCTTCTTTATATATTTATATTCTATATATGGTTTTTTTTCCAGAAGGCCTTTCCCGCAACACTCACAATATAAATGTCCATCCGGTGAAGCTCCTAGAAAAAAAAATTTTCCGGTATCATGAATCCTGCATTGTCAACTTTCAGTGATAAATGATGATCTGTGATATCTGTCATGAAGATTTCTCCTTGTCTCAAGTTCCACCCTGTTGTCTAACTTCATTAAGATTTGGTACAGTTTATATCCATCATCCTCATGAAGTTTTTCACCCCAGTTCAAGGCAGGTACATTAGGAGATGATGTGTTTATTATAATTAGGTATACAAATCTTTTTGAGGATTGACACTGATGGTTTCAGAATAGAAGTGCTTATTACCTCCCCTGCCACTGAAGCTGTAGTGCGGCCAGACGTCTGGTGATGCCATGTCAAAGAACTGAACCTTCTACTTTTCTAGATTGAGTTGCTGAAATATGTACAGTACTAAAGGTTCTGTCACAACTCAGAGACATGCAGTTGAATGCTGGTTGCTGTACAATTCTCTCAGGGGAAGTGGACGTTTCCTGTCGTCTGGTTTTGGTCCCAGTCCAATAAAATTTCCAGAAAAATCTTTAATTGCGCTTTACCCAACCAGATTCTCTCCTAAGGTACTCAATGACTGTAAGAATGTCTGTTGTTCTTCTTCAGTGACAGGTGTTGGCATTGTCTACTTTCTGTTTTTCTTGATTACACGATCTTTAGCCTCTTGTTTGTAGAATTGAATCTCCGAGATTGGTGCAGGCTCAACATCCTTTGTGAAGCACTGGTTCCACAAACAGAACTCATCTGTACAGGCAGACCTTGCACATGTATATCCAAAACGGACGGCAGATTACATCTTGAATAGTAGGGCACCAATATGCGAGCAAGTCTCCCCAAGCCAAAAAAAGAGTTTTTTTTAATACTATATAAACTTGAAGACTTAAGAATGATTTTACCAAAAATTGTGCTGGCTTCTATGTGTTATCAATCCAAGACAGTGAGTGTGGTTAAATGTTTAATTATAAAACAACAAGATTATTTAATTCTAATACTGTTTCTGTAAAAGTAGTTATGACCTTTGTTGGGCAGCAGCCATTGTCAACACCTCCGAGACAAAATCATTTTAAAACGATTATTTGATGATCATCTCTGGCCAGAAGATATCTTTCTTATTTATCAAAATTTTCATTTCTAATTTTTATTCACATTACAATAATGGCAGAATATTTATCTATCAAGACTTTAGATTAAATTTATTATAATCTCAAAATATATTTAGAATATTACATTTCTACATCCTCCCAAGTCAAACAAAAATCTAATTTAATCACATAAAATACTTAACATGATATTATATGAAGAGATATAAATGTAATTACCCTGCCATAGTCGCAATGGGCAATAATAACTGGTCCATCTCTCTTTACAGCAACCCAACGGTAATGAGGTTCCACGGTTTCCCTCCATGAGGGTTTAACATCAGGCTTTGCAATTATATTTCCTGTAACTGTCTTTCTGTGAAGAACTGTCTGTACCCATCGAGACACAAAGAATACATGGGCGTCCAGGGATCTGTAATTTTCCATAGTCTCTAATGAATATACACCTGTAAAATAAATTCTTCATTTAAATGATAATTCTAATGTTTTTTCATTTACATACAGCTGGGTAGAAAATGGATATTTTTTATTCAAATTATTTTTTTTATCTCAATCAAAGTAAAAATTAAACAGTTTTAAAAAATCTTCATATTTAAATGTGAATCTACAGTTTGCTGTTATCATTTTGTATTCTTGATAACAAGTTATACATGTTACGCCCTGAAAAAAATGAATGTATATATCTAGATATTCACTTAATATAATAAGTTATAATGCGAAATTTCTGGACGAAATCGTGTTTAGAAAAAAACCCATTGTACATGGTAGATAAGATATACAGCAAAAATTATGTACAAGTATCAGAAGATAATCCTAAAGTGATTACATATGCATGTTCCTTTCAATCATGTGGAGTGGCATGACACGTTTTAATCATAGATCTATTTTAGCGTTTATACCTACAGATATAGGCATAAACCACAATGTTTTATCATATACAGATACATGTACATTTTAATTAATTATCTTTATTTTCAATCCCTACATTTAAGCATTAAACTATCTTCCTATAGCATCTATGATCTATATAGATGCCAGAGCTTTGCAGACAATCGTCATAATGCGCGCTAGCAAGTACAAATAAATGTAAATACTTAGATTATACATTACAATTCATTATTTTACTACATGTATTTTGATGTAGATCTATATGTAGGTGTAGTTCTAGTGTTGATACCCAATGTCTTTCACTAACAAATATATACATGGGGATACAGGTATACGAGGGTCCTGCATAAATAACTTATGTAAACTCTAGGCCCAAGATCTGTCGTCATGGCTACCAGGCCTAGGACCCTTTTCTCCTTTTTTCTCCGCATCACCACGTAAGGCGACACCTTACTTTCAAGAGATGATGATCAGTTAGGCGTCACAGGTAGGTATACATATTGTCTTCAACCACAGGGGGTTCATTAGAATAGCATGCTGTGACAGCCTCTGTTCCTGTATAACTGTACTAATTATTATAGATTAATTGCACAGCTCGCTGACAAAAATATAGTATATTTTGGAGTTCCATGCAGTATCTTTCTCTTATATATATTCTCATATACACGTGTTGACGTGGTCACGTGACATTTACAATATATGTAGTAGGTCACAGTTCAGCCAGGTGTATCAATGCCAAAAATAGATCGAAATGCTTACTTCTATCTGTATTGATACCAGCGCTAGGGTGGATTATTTAGGTATTTAAAACTTTCGTCGCGTATATTTCTTTTTTTATGATTTTATTTTTTTTCAATCAATTTTATAAACACATGGACATATATTGACGTGTTACTCACTCACTCACTATCATTTGTCATTATTTTTATAGGAAGTTATATATATACCTTATATACATACATACTTGGTACACAACACATACACCTTTTCACACACCATCACACACTTGCACACCCACATACACACATGAACATATAAGCATATGATACAAATACAGACAGAAAGACCTACAATAGAGACAGGCACAGAGATATAGATAGACACAACACATACACCTTTTCACACACCATCACACATTTGCACACCCGCATACACATATGAACATATAAACATGATACAAATACAGACAGAAAGACCTACAATAGAGACGGGCACAGAGATATAGATAGACACAACACATACACCTTTTCACACACCATCACACACTTGCACACCCACATACACATATGAACATATAAACATATGATACAAATACAGACAGAAAGACCTACAATAGAGACAGGCACAGAGATATAGATAGACATAAAGATAACAAAAAAAGATAGAGAAAGAGAGAGAGATGGGGGATGGATAAATTATTGTCATTATATACTATTAAAATATAAGTAAAAACGCAGATATTGTTTCAAATTTTGTTTCAAAGCCCAGGAGACAAAATATGTTAGAACATATGAGAGAGATAAACAGAGAGGAGAAAGAAAATAAATCAAATATACAATAATTATAGCAGAACAAGTTTTTCCCATTTTTGCCATTCCTTTCGAAATTTTACTACATAAACATTACCTTTGTTATAAGCCAAACATTTTTGAACATTATGATAGTCTTGAATAGCATTAATTAGAGAATTTAAATTTAAAGATTTGTGAAGACAACGCATTTTAATATATATAGTGTTTCACTATAATGAGTATTTCATTATCAATTCTACTGTTTACATTTTGAAGGAGAAGTCCAAAAAAGAAAGATTCTTTATTGAAACTAAAAGGATAAAAAGAGTGTCTAAAAGAGTTTCAAGACTCACAAGAAGTTTTTGCATCTTTTGACATTCCCAAAGCAAGTGTGTGATAGTTTCATATTCCGAGTTGCAAAGTGTACACATAGGCGACGGAACAATTCGAGCTTTAAATAAAAAAGAATTAGTTGCCAGAATATTATGATTAACTCTATATTGAAACCACTGAAATTTTGTGTTTTTTGTAATCATAAATGGAAGCTTAAAAACATTTTTCCATGATATATTACTCAAATCGAAAATTGAATTCCATTTCTTTTGTCCTGATGGTACAATATTGGTTTTTATCAGACTATTATAAAATACTTTGGAACCTTTAGATTTGCTAAACATTTGCTCATAATATATTGGAATAAATGGACAAGGTATTTCTGTTTTAGGAAAACCTGGATTGCGATTAAATTGTTTTACTGCTGATATAACACTGTGATACTGAAGGAAGTTAGTCTCTATGTGATATTTTTGAGTAAATTCTTCAAAAGTATAAAATCTACCAGAACCATAGTCTCTTATTAAATCCTTTATATTTATAACTCCCTTTTTATACCAGTCTCTAATGAAAATTGACTTTCTGTCAATAAGAATTTTGTCATTATACCATAGTGGGGTCTTCAGATAAACATCCTGATCATTCAAATCCCTTTCCCTAGCCAAATACATTTTTTGCAGGCTTTCAAAACATCTAACCAGAACTTGTTTTTACATTTATGTTCACATTTTTTATATAGTCTGAGCCAGTTTGAATCAGCAAATCTATGTTGACATAAGTTTTCATAATGGCTTGCCATTTTGATGAACATTGGAATAATCTTCTTATCCAACCTAATTTAAGAGAATCTATAAAAGTTTGGATATCAATCATTCTTAACCCACCATTAATATAATCATGAACAACTACTTCTCTTCTTACTTTATCTACTTTACTATTCCATAGAAAATCATACAATATAGAATTCAATTTCCCAATAAATTTTCCATCTGGATTTGGTAATGATATAAACAGATGATTAAACTGTGAGACTAAAATAGATTTAATTACATTTAATTACATTTATTTTGCCAATCGGTGTTAAAAATCTTCTATTCCAGGATCTTATGAGTGATTTTAATTTTGTAAGTTTTTTATCAAAGTTTAACTGAGGAATCACATGCAAGTTAATATTGAATTCAATACCTAGCAAAGTGAAGGTTTCCCTACCCCATTGTAGATCAAGTTCTGGAAGAAATTTATCTGTACTATATTTCTTACTGCCTATCCAAATAACTGTTTTTGAAATATTTATTTTAAGTCCTGATATATTAGCAAAAAAGTCAAGTTCAGTAACAGCTTCTCTAAGTGATTTTTCTGTGCCATCAAGTGCAAGTGAGTTGTCATCTGCATACTGTGAAAAAGTATGGGACAATTATCCACATCAATACCTTTAATGTTTTTATTATTTCTTAGTTTGATAGCTAGAATTTCAGCAACAAGGATAAAAATGTAGGGAGCGATTGGGTCCCCTTAACGACAACCCCTTTTAATTTGAAAAAATGAGACAGATTTCCACCCTGATTAATAGACGCACTGACCTGATTATGAAATGTTTTGACCCGATGAATTATACTATCACCAAACCCAAAAAACAATAATACTTTTTCAATAAATTTCCATGACACGGAATCAAAGGCCTTTTCAAAATCAATCATTAAAAACATACCTGGAATATCATTTTCCTTTGTATATTGCATTAAATCATAAACTAGTCTGGTATTTTCACCTATACATCTGTCCGAAAGAAATCCTGTCTGATCTTCATCAATTATTTTATCTAAAACTGTCCTAATTCTGTTTGCTATAGTACCTGAAGCTATTTTATATACTACATTTAGAAGTGTAATAGGTCTCCAATTTTTTATAAAATGTCTGGGTTTATCTCCCTTTGGAATACATGAAATAATGCCTCGTCGTTGTGAGATAGATAAAATACCATTTTTATAACCTAAATTTATAGAACGAACAACAAAATTACCTAAGAATTTCCAGAAACATTTAAAGAACTCTACTGTGAAACCATCTATCCCTGGAAATTTATTATTTTTCATGTTTTTCAGTGTTTTACTAGCCTCTTCTAGCGTGATTTGACCTTCTAAATTTTCTTCCTCCAAGACATCAGCCTGTTTAGTAATTACGTTACCATTATCTAATTGTAATTTAGGTATAATTTTAGATGTAAAATTCCTATTTTCTAAATCTAAAAAGTAACTTGTGGGTTTTTCTTCCTCTTCTAACCACTTAGCACGCGACCTAACTATACTTCCTTTAATCTTTTGTTCTCTAATTGCCTGTAGTTCTCGTTTTTTGGATTCTAACTCAACCATGTCTATATCATTTGTTTCTTCAATATCCTGTATAGATTTTCGGAGATTTTCTTCCCTAATATTTTGTTGTTTTTTCCTGAAAGATGAATATGATATAGTTTTACCTCTAATTTGCATAAGCAGTGTTTCTAAAAATAATTGATCATCTATAATGAACTCAATCTCAGAATCAGAAATGTTATCTATATTATTTAAGTTATAGACAGGAAGAAAATATTGTAATTTCGTCTCCCTAATACATGTTTTTACTATATTCAGATACTCTTGTTCCTGTAATAGACTATTGTTAAATTTCCAAAATCCCCTGCCTGGAACAAATTCATTAAGTTTCAATGATATGGTTGGAAATGAATGATCAGAACGGTAGCCTGCTTCAATGTTTGACTTATCAGTACTGGAAATTAAGTTTTCAGATATAAAAAAATAATCAAGACGAGCCTGCTTGAACGGGTTAGTTTTTCTCCAAGAATATCTTTTAATGTCTTCATGCTGTTCCCTAAAAATATCTACTAATGAAAAATTGTCCA
>SAYR01004746.1:1128551-1141104 GCA_004382745.1 Argopecten irradians irradians
TGATATGGTTGGAAAATGAATGATCAGAACGGTAGCCTGCTTCAATGTTTGAACTTATCCAGTACTGGAAATTAAGTTTTCAGATATAAAAAAATAATCAAGACGAGCCTGCTTGAACGGGTTAGTTTTTTCTCAAGGATATCTTTTAATGTCTTCATGCTGTCACCTAAAAATATCTACTAATGAAAAATTGTCCATAATTTCTAAAATTCTCTCTCCCATCTAGGGTATTGATATGTTGTAATTTATCATAGTCTATATCAGGGTTAAAACAAGTTAAAATCTCTACAAATAATAGGTATATCGATTATCAAAGGCTTCAATAGTTTCGACAATTCTATCCATAAAATTAGGATCATCCTTATTCCGGGCCATACAGTTAATAAGTGTAATTCTAAAAGTCTCAATTTCAATATCCCAAGGCTAAAAAAATACCAGTATTTGCTTTCTTCTCCTTGTGAACCTTAAATTCAAAATTGTTCCTAAACATAATGGCTACACCTCTAGCATTTGATCTAAAAGAACTAAAGTGGCATTGGTAACTCCATTCACTACGTATAATTTTTCTAGTTCATTATTAAAATGTGTGTTTGCAAGCAAAAACCATTACTGTTAGTGGACAGCAGATAGGAGAATACATCTTTACGCTTAATTTTTGTCACCTAGGCCTTGATTATTAGGATAGATTAACCTGTATATATATGTCATAACATTGTCAAAGATAAGATATACCTGTATATATGCACATGTACGGTCTAGTGTTGATACCCAATGTCTGTCTCAGACAAATATATACATGGGGATACAGGTATACGAGGTTCCTGCATAAATAACTTATGTAAACTCTAGGCCCAATATCTGTCGTCATGGCTACCAGCCTAGGGCCCTTTTCTCCTTTTTTCCCTCGCATCACCACGTAAGCGCCAACCTTACTTTCAGAGATGGATGATCAGTTTCGGCGTCACCAGGTATAATACATATTGTCTTCAACCCAAGCAAATGACAACAAAAGGTAATCAGTGGTAGGCGGTGCTCGTCTAAATGAAGATGAAGCTGAGAGAATGTACATGTATGTACTTAATGTGTGTATATTTATGTGAGTTGTATTCCACCGCCTTCATGAAGAAGTTAAAATCTCTTCCATTGTTATGTGTTAATATATTAAAGTACATTGTCAACAATTAATCAACGTATTTATAGTTTAATGATAACAATATACAACTAATAATACATGCACATACATCATACAATGCTGTGATACAAATATACTATGATGATGCATGATACTGCAGTTATTGATATAAAAATGCACAGAATAAAGTATTTTGTTTCTCTTTTTAGAACATAGTACATTGTAACTATGCTAGAAATCCATCTATACATGAATCACATTTTAGCCAGTGTGGTACTTTCATACTTCAGAAACACAGAATCAGGGATCCTATATATCAAAAACTGGAAAGAAAACTTGGCTTATCTACACATGTATTGTATGTATTTGTTATTTATTATATATAAATACAATACACTTACGTTTAGGCTGATCAAAGTTCTTAAGTGATTGATATGTATCTTAGGATATTTTTTTTGTAAATTTCGTGTGAAATTTATTATTACAGAAGCTAGCACACGTCCCAAACCAAAAGAAAACTATCTGCAAATCTTGATATTTCCAATTATTTTTTCAAGCTGGCATAAATCTTGTGCATCATCCTCACTAGCCTCACTGAATTTTCCCTTTCATAGAAATGACCATGACTGTGACACATAGCCCATGGCAAACTGTAGAAAGATATTTACACTTAGTATGATATGTAAGGCACTTCATAAATAATGATGATTGTAGGAGAATTGGAAGACATACTTGTTTGTTATTTGATATGGAATACGGATGGATAATACATTAGATATTTATGAAAAATGATTGTTTTATATTCTCTTTCAGACATGGATACATAACCTATACTCTTTTCTATTCAGTGACATTTTCCCTACCATTACTTCCAGAAATGGTTAATTATTATTCAGGTTAGTTTCAAGCAAGGATTCATAAGTGTCCAAGTCATTGGTTTGACGATTTTATTGCTTTCAAATGACTGTGACATGGCCTTGGACTAGTATAAAACAAAGTCTCAGAAGTGTACATACATTGTAATAACCAAATATGCATTATATATTATATATACCAGGAATAAAATCTAGACTAGGTTTTTGGGTAAATTATAGTCCTTTTCAAACTGGGAAAAGTTTATAATAGCGGCATAATTGGATATTTGACCATTCTCATTTTGGTAGAAAATTATCATTTTGAAGAAGTGTTGTAACACCTAGAATTTTAATGCAAGATTCAGTAAAAAAAAAAATTGTTTTAGCTCCATCATAAAAAAGCTTAAGTTTATCGTAGATATATGTAGAAGATGTATGATAAATATGAAGACATTTACAACCATACATGTAAGTCTTAAAATGTGCTGAAAATAAGACAAATGGGCAATTTTTTTCACAAAAGTGTTTTTTAGCTTCAAAAGGCGATTTCTTAAGTTTAGAGGAGAATTTCAGGCATCAAATTTAATTGTTGTAAAAACACAGACATACACTTTCGAATGTTGTCTGCATCTACATTGTACATGTTTTGATGTACATAATAACTATTAATTTAATTAAAGACTCTATAGGAAGATAGATTTAAGATTAAATATTTAAATCATGCATACTTTCAGATGTGGTTTATTAGATGACAACTTCAGTCCAATTGGTTATGATAGTGGGAAATGTTTACATACATACAGTATAGTGTACATAATACAATTTAACAAAATGTTGTTAAGGTAACATTAAATACTTTATTCAGTTTAAACACATATGTTTCACATTCTATAAATAATCATTAGCATAAGCATAGTATTTCATAGCATCAAGGGGTCAAGAACCGTGTACATCATGTATATGGCGAGAGGTCAAACTTCTACATGTGCCATGGTCGAAGACACAATATTTATTGATCTATTTCACTGAAAACGGCTACTTGTAAGTGTTAGAATTAAATCAAAGATGCTTACACACAAATAGACTATGTACAGTGTAATACCGCCATTATCACGCTACCGACGACTTTGAGTCGTTTGTAGTAGATATGACTTAACAGTTAACAATATTCTTTCACGTGGTTTAACCAACAGTTCAAGATCCAAACGTAACATACATGTACCTCTAAAGTTTCGTAATTAACGTGTTTTACGCGAAAGATCTACTACTATACAATTCTCTGTCCTTCCATGTAAACCGGAAGTTGCTTTACTCCCGACCCCACTATCGCTTTTCAAAGGGCGATAACTCAAAAAAAAGTTTTGTGGATGGGTCTACATTAGCATGCACCATGTCAATTTTTAACTTTTGCCATTTATTGCATGCATGAGCTTTGTGTTTGCATGACCTATAACAATTTAGTGTTATTTTACTCTGCCTTCTGTGATGCATGCTTCCTCCTGTTATATATCTCTGTGATGTCTCTTTTATTTTCGTTACAGTAGTAAGAATAGCTCTACTGAACTAAAGTTGCTTTGTCGTAAAAAGCACGACTTTAAATAAAAATTCTTGTATCTTGCATCTAGTATATATGGTGGATAAATGTCCAACTTACGTAATATTGTCACAACTCCCCTACTTACCCAAAACAAAGATGGCGGATGTGACGTACATGTCGACTTCGAGAACGTTCGGTGTTATCTATTTCAAAAACGTATCATAACAGGAAATAGTCCCTGCTTGTCTGTCCTTCTTCTACGTATGTATTCAATACCAAACATGGCTGGATATAACATAAATCATTATCTAGGGAGCGAGAGCTGGAGATGTGAACTAACGAAGGAATTTACAAAAGACTACTTTAAAGATCTTGAGCAAAAAGTAGGAGCAGATTATTTTAATGATAGGAAAGAGATTTACCCTCCACAACCCTCAATTTTCGATGCCTTTAATTTAACTCCATTGGACAAGGTAGGTGGAATTTAAAATATAATTATTACTAACCTGATAAGGACATATGTATGACTTATATACTCATGTCTATTGAACTTGTTAAACAGGGATCATTTTGTTACGCAAATGCAGGATTCTGTGAAATGAAAATGGATAAAGTTGATTTAATAATCAAAGTACTGAAAGTACTAAATGGCTCGGTCTCGATGACAGGAGGAATATATTTCTAAGGTCAACACTTTCTTTTGGCAATAAGAAATACATTTGGCTAGTGTTATTTCCTGCAGTTTTTAGTTTTGAGGATTCCTTGGACACCAAGGTATAAAATAAGAGACACATGCTAAAATCTTGGGAGCCCATTCTAATATTTCCTATGATGGTATATGCCAAATGATTTTATAGCATTTTAAACATTTTCCTTGTTAATTTGATGTCAATGAAAATATCCATTCTGAATTGCTATTCTCATCAATTTCCTACCCCAGTATCATGATCAGTTAAAAAGTATTGTTTTGCAGTAGAGACAGACAAGAGGCATATTTTTCTATGCCAAAATGTCTTAAATATAGAATATATCTGTCCTCTAGAAGACTTACCAATATAGTCATACCATTTCTGAATAAATTGGCCAATTGGTTTACTTTTAACAAGTTTTTGTAATTATATATTCTTTTGTAAAACAGCAAGTTGATTGATATATCCAAACATAATTTAAACCAGCTCTGGATAAAATATCTTCAATATATTACAGTCATTACAAAACACTGGTCCAGTTTCATATAAAATATACATTAATTTATAAATGTGACTTGATAATTTATTTGATGTTATGAAGTTATGGCCAAAAGTAATCATTCTACATTTGATTTCAATATCAATTGGGTATCTTGTTAGCTCGCCATAGACCATGAAATTGTTTCTACACTTTCTTAAAGATTTTTTTACAAAAGTACAAATGAATTGTTTTACAACATTTGTATTTTTAAATACCCATTCTTCTGACGAGTATAATAAAACTGGCATTACAAGTGAATAAAAAAATTTCAGTTTAAGATCAACAGGAAGAGATACATTCCGTAGTTTCTTAAAATAGCAAACAAGGATTTAATTGTTTATTCAGCAGTTTTTCCCTTTCTTTTGAAAACACTACCATTAGTATTAAAAAATATACCTAGATATGTATACCCTTCTTATTAATCTAATTCCATATTCCATAAAGTAAACTGGTGTTGTTGGGCCAATTTACGTTTTGAGAATATTACAACTTTTATCTTTCTGATATTAAGTTTTAATTTCCATAAATCGCAATATTGTTCAAATTCATTTAACATTTGTTATAGACCATCAGATGTTTCTGATATCAAAACAGTGTCATCGGCATATAAAAAGATAAAAAATTTGTATTGTATATATGGAATTTTAAGATAATATGAAACTACCACCACATCTCCATTTCGCCCCGAAATTGATTTGCTCCCGATCTAATATGATTCCAATTACAGAAATCATTATTGTAACAATTTTGATGCTTGAGGTGAGATATTGATTTCATTTTTTCCGTTGCGGGATAACTGTCACTAGTAGGGTCTAAATGTGTGGGGCGAACCAACTTCGGAGCGAAATATTTTCGGGACGAAAAGTCTAGATACATCTTAAGCAATTCACGTAAAAATTCAAACAAAAGATCATTTGGATAGTGTACATGGTAAGGATATGAAAGCAGTAATCTGCTCTTCCCATTTCAACATTACAGATACGCTTATTTCAGTAACTTTCATTTTCAAAATTTGCGATTTGAAATTCCCGGTAAAATCAAAGTTGTTGAATACACTGCCGCTAGGAACGCTAGTATCTGCGAGCAATTTCTAAACCAATCATATTGAGGAAATTGACTGAAAGAGAATTTGCACCACGATCACAAAGGCGAGGTCGTAATGACCTCGCCAAAAAAGGGCGTCATAGTTTTACATGGCAACATCACTAATGCAACTTTTCACATTATTACTCAAATGGAAACAAATTTCATTATCTAAATGTTTGTAAAAGTCACAAAAATCACCTCTATAGAAATAAAAATAGAACACAGATAAAATCTCAGTTATATAGTGAAAAAGAGTTTGGTCGAGTTGTAATCGGGCTGTGTGTGTCCGATATGTACAGTTGACAAATCTCGCCAGTCTTGAACCCAGCACCTGACGTTGTACAGGTGTTTTACGTAGCTGATGACTGTAGATGACATGTATGTTTAAATGTATGTACTCGCCAAGAGCCACATTTCCTGGTAGTATACTTTTACTGTCAGTGACCTACTCCAACGATGTATAGACCTATCTTGCTATCCATATAACTTTTTTGAGTTATCGCCCTTTGTAAAGCGAAAGTGGCGCCTGGAGTAAACAATGGTAGCTCTATTCTGTTAATTTTCGTTCTCAAACAGTTATTTTTAATCATATTAGTTATTATCTAAATATTTACGTTGGTTATAATTGTTTTACTGTTATTATTCAAATTTTAGGGTTTTTTTTATCTAATAGCACGTTATCATTTTCTAGCTCACGTTATATGTTTGCTACTGACTTATCTTTACCTTTGCATGCGTTAGTCTTTTGTAAATGATGTAAGATTCAGTGGCTGATGTTATTATTTATTGTGCATGATTATTATTTTAATTTCCCTTGTTATTGCCAGCATGTTATGTGATTTTTATGTGGAACTTTGTTAGCATCAACAGAACATGTGATTATTTACATGACCGTGTTACGATTAAGTTAAAAACGTTATTTTTCCGTGAAAGCGTTATTTTTCCATGCAAATACCGCTTTTCCATTGTTCTCACTGACTCCCTATGGCGACAGCGCAGTGAGCCGGCGGGCGAGCTTCGCTAGTGTGTTGATCACCGACCCATGACGAGAGCACGGCTCGCAATATAAGTCGACTATATCGCTACCGCATCGCATGTGCTGTGCGATCTGTGCAACACAATATGTATATAGTTTTCAGCTACTGTATTTACCAAACTTTACTCCGGAGTTTGCATTCATTGTTTAAATTCATAGAAAGTTCTTTTCCATTTCTTGGTCGTCTTTGTAATGATTTACGTATAAGGGTTTGTGTTGGATTCGGTCATAAGTTAACTATACTGTAGTTCTAATTTGACACGTACCTGTTCCTTGATGATTGGTTTGACGTCACAAATAGTGTAAAACAAGGCTGTAATATTTCGCCGACAATGTTTACGATTTATATAAACGACCTGGCTGTCGAAATAGCCTTCAATGTCTCTATTTTATTTTACGCAAATGGTATTGCACGATACTTCACTATAAGCTATGACAACTATAGTGCGTGTCTAACTTTCATTTTATTTGTTGTTATCTGCTAATCGACATTACCGACAAATACAAATATCTTGGATTTTGATTTACCGAATTTCTGAATATGGAAATGCCCGCACGAGAACTAGCAAAATCTACCGTCTTGCCAATGTTTTAAATATTCTATTCATAAATACCGTTTCGTCCAGTTTGTTAAAAAAGCGTTCCTTTACTTTCTCGGTTCCGGTACAAATGCATCCAATGTCGTCACAAGAGATGATATAGGATGGAGATTTTGTAATGTGAAACAAAAAATAGAGGTTTGTATGCTGTGGCTGACGACTCAAAAAGTCATCAGTGGTCAAAAGGAAATGGAGAAGCTGAGAATGTCGGGTAGACAAATAACTTACCGAACGATCGTTGATCGACTTCTATGTACCTATTCCTAATGTTAAACAGTGCCTTCTTAAAGCCTGGTATATATTTATCCAGGAAGATACAGCCGACTGATATCGACGACTATGGAATGACATTGGCCAAATAAATGGTAATAGATATATATAACGTATTGTACATTTAAGAATGAACCATAAACAAATCTTAGCAAAATTTCGTTGTGGTAACCTAAGCTAAAAGTCGAAACATTTAATTACAGGATCATTTGTGTACTCTATATATGTTCATCTAAATAGTGTTGAGGATGAAACTCACTTGATCTCATGTACAGTTTTAATTCATTTACCTGTCTCAGTGTGACAGTGATTTTTTTCTTCAAATTAGTGTCTCGTAAGCCAGTTTGGCTGGATATAATTATCATAGGTTCTAACTTTGAAATAGTTTTCACTTTGATGTAAACTCTCTGTGGTTTTTATGTGATTTTGAGATGTGATACTCAAATAAAGTAAATTGCATTGTATTGTATACCATGTAACACCGAGGTTTCATCATCGCGGATCCTGGTGAGTAAGTTTATGATATGCAAATGATTCAGCTAATAGTTACATTTCATCATATTTAGCAACACTTTATAGTATTTTAGGATTCTCGATACTCTACGCAATGTGGTTGACATTCTCTACGACCCGTATACATTTATATCAATCTTAATAACTAATCAGTTAGTGTTATTTCGGACTGAAGAAGGCCCTATAGCGGCTGAATATATATTCCATAGAAATGATTTGATTTTTTTATTTTACTTTGAATTTATTTTGGCCTTTTATTTCGGATTATTTATACACTAGCTTTATACCGTTTTTACCTCATTATAATAACTAATCAAATACATATATACCTTACATATGTATTATAGTTCTGTAGAAAATGTCACTTCAATTCGACACTTCACGTTGCAGTTTAATGTAGTTAACGCGGACTTAGAATTTAAAAATACATTAAAACTGAATGATTTCGCCATATTAATCGTACAATGTACGTGTAACCAGAAACATATATACATATGTATGTATGTTTCTGGTGTTACAACCACTTGAGATATTTGCTGTAATTATTAATATGATCAATGGACAGGTCTGCACTACATACGGCCGCGATCGTTTCAACTTTGCAGTTGATCAGATCATTTTTTAAACAAAAATCAAAACAAAACATACATCAATACGACTTTCGTAGAGAACCTGTGCGATATTGGGTGACTGAATAAATAATATAAACTTTGTACATTTGAATTCAAAAAATCTTATTTTCTAGCTTTGATTTTCTCGTACAGCAAATAATTTACCATGTACACGTAATCTACCGCTCCGATGATGTATTTTGTTAAAATGGAGGAAGTAAAGAGAATAATGTACAAAATTTACTTCACCTTCCTAGGTGTAATTACGTAACATAGCCTTCACGCCTGTATACCGCCCCAGGGGATGGCATACGACATCACGGATGTGTATTTCACGGTCGGTTGATCATCAGACGTCGTGCCATATATAGGGGTGAAACCGAATCATTTGTTATCGTCAATTTACCTGTGTGACTCGTACCCGTAAACGAAGTTATATTACTTGTGAAGGTACATTAACCTGAGACATAGAATAGATAATAGTTCAATAGTAGCGTATGTTAGATATAGACTGTAATACCTCTGGTATTCATATCAATCAATCGAATCAAAAAAGTTAATTTATTTCATATACGTATCAAAAGTGACAGTCCTTCCTAAACCAGACATCTATCTGTCATGATGTGTAAGTCTGGTGTCAGGGCCAGAGTATCTCGGGCTAACCTGGTAGAAATAGCGAATGTTCAGTTTTCAATATTTTGCATAGATGAAATCATGATCATACTAGAGTTTCAATGAGTGTAATCAAGGATATATCCGCGGTCTAATAAAACTGAATGTAAAATGTAAAAAATGGGTTTGTAATATTTTAATCTAGATGTATTTGTAATACTTGGATTAAAATAATTGATAAAACCAAGGACGTATATAAATCACTTATAAATCCTTGATAAAACTTTGTGATAATAGAACACGACTTATCTCATTATAGAATGGAGAGTTTCCAAATCAACTTGATTTCATTGAAAATATAAATTTTAACCCCTTCTCCCTATAATGTTTTATGGAACTCACGAAATTCTAATATTCTGTTTCAAAGTGGTTTTTCACCCTTTTGCACCAACAATTTTGGTAAACAACTCATATATATTTAGAAACTTCATATCACACCCTTTTCGGATTTTATAAGAAAAAATATGTTTTTGCGTTAATGACGTTACCATAGCAACCGGAAATTGGGACTTTCACAAAAATGTAAAGTTTCTTACATGTACATGTATAGCTCTTAAAGCCTATGAAAGTGATTTAAGTGTTCTTTTAATAACTTAATAATCAAGTATATCATTGAATAAGAGATGAAAGTTCTATTGAATGTCATATTTTCAATTTAGTTTTGGTTGTTACCATGGTTACCAAAAATATTTATAACCGACAATTTTTGGAAATGTTTTGATTTAGCGATGTATTTGTCATGCTTTAGCTGTAGCAAAAATGTTTTATTTTGAAATGTTGGTTACCTTTCAACTTGCATATTGACTTTTGAAGAGAACAGGGTCAAAGTTGATGACAAATTATTGAATTTTGGCACTAAAATATTACCATGGCAACTGAAAGCAGGTCTATATATTTTGTTTAGCTTATAGAAACATTTATTTGGGCCTCCAGTCGAATGGAAAGTTTTTTTTTATTATGTAACGTTTTGTTTGACTCGTTACATGTATGTATTTCGAAAGTCAAGATATTCAGGTGAATATGTTTACATATGCCATTGGATATAATCAAAATTTCAATGCAGTACTCTTCATATGTGTGTACACTGCAGTAATTTGTTAGTGACCAACGCAACTAACTTATTAATGTACCTAGTGTCACCTTTTCCTTATTCCTCCACACAAAAGTATCAATACCATCAACAGAATAAACGTTGACAGAGCAAAAGTTTGTAACACTCAGGGACTTATATGGATTGCATTTTACCTGTATAAACGGAAACAGGAAAATAAAGCATGTATGTATATGTACACTTTTCAATGTTTCATAGGGTTAGATGTATTATGCATGTGTACAATGCTCTGTCTCCATAGGTAAGGAAAAGAGATGTATAGGACAGGAGCCTCCACTGTCTTGACCATATTGTATATAGCATGCAATGGTACTTTTGTGTTATGTCTTGTTTAGTTTGTAGAAACACTGCACCGTACATATATGATACACTGCTATATATGTATGTTATCCAACACAGGCCTTTGTCACTATAGATACAATGTATATATAGAGGTGTCCGTATATCTGTATAGCCAAAGGCCTGTTGTGTCTACAAGCATGTGTATTTTGTCTTGTCTAAATTGTAGATATATAGATTACATGTATCTGGTATCTTTGGACTTTGGTCACATCATACAAGCACGTTTGATAGAATTACATACACTTTACTCTACTTTCAGTACACGTTTTCAATTGGTTTAACTACATATGTATGAATATAAAATATCCATGTAAATGCATCTATACATTATGTCTGTCCTGTCATGTTTTCTTTTTTAAACAATAACTTGTGTATGTTCACAACTGTATAAATTAAATTAGAAAGCACTTAAAAATGAGATACAAGTATGATATTTTTAATTAATAATGCAGATTGGAATATGTTTGTTTGTTTGTTTGAGTTTTACGCCCAATCGACAACTCGGGTCATTTTCGGCCAAACTACAGGTCAGACATTAATATCAGGATATAAACAATGATTGCATCTAAAAGATCGGGATAAGAAAAAGGCAAGTAAGAAATAAAACACTGATTATAAACGTTGATTTTATATAAAAAAAATTCCATGGTATAAAATAGTTTTGGTTAAAACACATGAGATAACTATGGTGATGAACTGGGTGAGTTTCATAACAGGAGATTGGTTATCTTCCTAAGGTAGTCACCCACTGATGTCCATACACATGTAGTCCAAACTGACGTACCTGTAAGTTTTCAATAAGACACATTTGTAAAAACCATTAAGAATGATATTACTGAATTATATCCTTTAAATGGCAGTCTCTGTTTGTACAAGCATCAAATGAAATGTATGGTACACTCTAAGTAACTAAGTATGAACACATATAGTTTAAAAAAATGCTCATAATTACGGTGGCTGATTTGTGCCATTTCGTCTTTTCGCCCCGAAAAGACGAGAATTAAAAAACCTTAAATTTCGTCTTTTCGGGGCGAAAAGACGAAATTTAACAAATTTAAATTTCGTCTTTTCGCGGCAAAAAGACGAAAATTAACAAACCTTAATTTTCGTCTTTTCGTCTTTTCGCCCCGATAAGACGAAATTTAACTATCTTATTTTTCGTCTTTTCGTCTTTTCGTGTGGAAGTCATTTTTAAATCTTTTTATCTTAATATTGACTTAATTGTTCAATATGGAAGCATCAAAGTAGTTTATGATAACAATCGATTTATTAAATTGATAGTATTACAAGGTTCTTCGTCAATAACTAAGATTAGAAGTTTTAAAACAGAAGTCAACATGTATGTTTACAGCAGTTACGTAGTTTTCTCACACGTGGCATGTGCCACGTGCCATTAACAGATTCATCATTCCGCAAATCCTTTAGCTTGATTAGTACATTTTTTTTAATTCATTAATGTTATTTTTTGTGTTCTAATCGCCCTATTTCGCACTTACGCTTATCAAAACATTGCCGTATATATGCACATACTGAACTTAAGATGCTAAACATAGCACATAC
>SAYR01004746.1:1141129-1157730 GCA_004382745.1 Argopecten irradians irradians
AATTATGTGTCACTGTACATGTGTTGTCAAGTGTCTGCTACTTGTATAGTTTGAATCAATTGTTTATGTGAAGGCCAAATCTTATATGGAATATTTGACTTGTACTTGAAAAGGTTTGCTTTTCTCCTGATAAAGACTTGGTAAATAATAAAGTCTATTCCAATGCCAATCAGAAACATTCCATGCCATTCATTCTCCCTTTAGTAGGTGTTTAGCCACGCTGGTAAGTCAGAGACCCACTATAGGACGTAATATATAGAATATTCCAGTCTATAGTGGTCGTGATTCCAGCGTCTAAACACCTATGCTTTAGGAAAGATAAATGTATTTTAAAATAATTTAATATTCAAACATGAAATGGAAAATGCTCTCCTACAATTACTTCATTGCACATTTTTTGATATATTTAGATATTACATGGAGTGAATCCTGAATATGAACATAGTTTCAATAAAAATACATTTGAAATGAATCTACATTGTAATCTAAAAGTTGGTAAGCAAATGACAACAAAAGGTAACCATGGTAGGCGGACACATAATTTGGCTCGTCTAAATGAAGATGAAGTGAGAGAATGTACATGTATGTACTTAATGTGTGTATATTTAATGTGAGTTGTATTCCACCGCCTTCAATGAAGAAGTTAAAAATCTCTTCCATTGTTATGTGTTAATATATAAGTACAATTGTCAACAATTAATCAACGTATTTATCAGTTTAATGATCAACAATATACAACTAATAATTACATCATCATACATCAATACAATGCTTTTATACAAATATACTATGATGATGCATGATATCTGCCAGTTATTGATATAAAAATGCACAGAATAAGTATTTTGTTTCTCTTTTTTAGAAACATAGTACAATTGTTGTAACTGATGCTAAATCCATCTATATATGAATCACATTTTTAGCCAGTTGTGGTACCTCATACTTCAGAAACACAGAATCAGGGCATCACTATATAACAAAAACTGGAAAGAAAACTTGGCCTTATCTAACACATGTAATGTGTATTTATTTGTTATTTATTATATATAAATACAATACACTTACGTTTAGGCTGATCAAAGATCTTCAAGGATTGATATGCATCTTAGATTATTTTTTTTGTAAATTTCTTGTGAAATTTATTATTACAGAGCTAGCCACGTTCCAAACCAAAAGAAAACTATCTGCGAAATCTTGATATTCCAATTATTTTTTCAAGCTGGCATAAATCTTGTTGCATGCATCCTACTAGCCTCACTGCATTTTCCCTTCATAGAAATGACCATGACATGACACATAGCCATGGCAGACTGTAGAAAAAAATATTTACACTAAGTATAAATAATGGTTAGGCACCTTCTTAAAATAACTGCACTCATCTGCTACGCAAATTGGAAGACATAACTTGTTTGTTATTTGATATGAAATACGGTATGGATAATACATTAGATATTTTATGAAAAAAAGATTGTTTGTATATTCTCTTCAGAACATGGATACATAAACTATACTCTTTCTATTCAGTGGACATTTTCCCTACCATTACTCCAAAAATGGTTAATTATTTATTCAGGTTAGTTCTCAAGCAAGGATTCATAAAGTTGTCCAAGGTCATTGTTTTTGACGCATTTTATTGCTTTCAAATGCTTGTGACATGGCCTTGGACTAGTATAAACAAAGTCTCAGAAGTGTACATACATTGTAATAACCAAATATGCATTATATATATATACTATACCAGGAAATAAAATCTAGACTAGGTTTTTGGGTAAATTTAGTCCTTTTCCAACTGGGAAAGTTTATAATACGGCATAATTGGATATTTGACCATTTCATTTTGGTAGAAAATTATCATTTTGAAGAAGTGTTGTAACACCTTAGAATTTAATGCAAGATTCAGTAAAAAAAAAATTGTTTTAAGCTCCATCATAAAAAAGCGTTAAGTTTATCGTAGAATATAAGTAGAAGATGTATGATTAAATAATGAAGACATTTACAACCATACATGTAAGTCTTAAAATGTGCTGAAAAATAAAGACAAATGGGCAATTTTTTTCACAAAAGTGTTTTTTTAGCGTTCAAAAGGCGATTTCTTAAGTTTAAGAGGAAGGAATTTTTCAGGCATCAAATTTAATTGTTTGTAAAAACACAGACATAACACTTTCGAATGTTGTCTGCATCTACATTGTACATGTTTTGATGTACATAATAACTATTAATTTAATTAAAGAACTTATAGGGAAGATAGATTTAAATTAAATATTTAAATCAATGCATACTTTCAGATGTGGTTTATTAGATGACAATCTCAGTCATTGGTTATGATAGTGGGAAAATGTTTAATACATACAGTATAGTGTAACATAATACAATTTAACAAAATGTTGTTAAGGTAACATTAAATACTTTATTGCAGTTTAAACACATATGTTTTTCACATTCTATACAATAATCATTAGCATAAGCATAGTATTCATAGCATCAAGGGTCAAGAACCGTAGTACATCATGTATAATGGCGAGAGGTCAAACTTCTACATGTGCCATGTCAAGACACAATATTTATTGATCATTTCACTGAAAAACGGCTACTTGTAAGTGTTAGAATTAATCAAAAGATGCCTTACACACAAATAGACTATGTACAGATGTAATACCCGCCATTATCACGCTACCGACGACTTTGAGTCGTTTGTAGTAGATAATGACTTAACAGTTAACAATATTCTTTCACGTGGTTTTAACCAACAGTTCAAGAATCCAAAACGTAACATACATGTACCTCTAAAGTTTCGTAATTAACGTGTTTTTACCGCGAAAGATCTACTACTATACAATTCTCGTGTCCTTACCATGTAAACCGGAAAGTTGCCTTTACTCCCGACCCCACTATCGCTTTTCAAAGGGCGATAACTCAAAAAAAAAGTTTTGTGGATGGGTCTACATTAGCATGCACCATGTCAATTTTTAACTTTTGCCATTTATTTGCTAGCATGAGCTTTTGTGTTTGCATGACCTTTAACAATTTAGTGTATTTTTACTTTGCCTTCTGTGATGCATGCTTCCTCCTGTTATATATCTCTGTGATGTCTCTTTTATTTTCGTTACAGTAGTAAGAACATTCTGACTCATCGGGTATTATCACGAAATTGAAGAAATTTATAATGAATTACAGGTGTTCTAGATCTGAATATTTGATATGTTTACGTGTTTCTTCCCTTTTATATAGATTTGTGTTTCATGAATTGTCTTCGGAAGAACAATTATGATTATGTTCACTGATATGAAAAGAGATTTCTAAAATATATGTTATCTAATGATGGATTCCTCTTAATGTAAAATGAATTTTGTTGGGAAAATATTTCATTGAGAGGAATATTCAAATACCATAATCAGTAGTTGAATAGTAATGATCAACAATAAAAAACCAGTTAATTATCTATATTTATCACACATTGGTACATTGTAATATAGGATATGAATATAAAGGAAAATATCTATACATTTATATACATGTACTTTACACCTAAAAGACTGGTACGGTACTTCAATATCACATTACCTGGCACTTTTGCTCATTTTTTATTCACAGTAAGACCAGCATTTCCTTAGTATTACAGTATTTGCTCTTAACAACTGTAAAAATGCATACTATATATGGACGTTTAGGAAAGCAATAGAATGTATAATTGTAGTTTTGTAAACACATCACTGTATGAATATACACATAGGAATTTTAGTTCTGAAGGTTTTGCAACTACAGACATTGTTTTGAAATGCATACTCATTGGAAAAAAGTACAATAAGAAACATTAATTTATGTGTTTAATTCACATAATATGGTAGCAATAGGGAGTTGAAAAGTAAACTGCGAAAGTCTACAGTGTAGCCTTGGAATTTCGTTGGTTATATATTAACATATTGTAAATCATCATGTTTTGGAACAATTATGCAAATTTAGAAATTTCTATACCAAATTTGTCTATGCATGCTATATCAGAAAATATCAATTGCAATATTTCAAAAAAGCGGCCACTATGCTTTGCACCATGATCATTTACCCTAGCTTTTGGATGATTTTGTACTAAAGAATTGCGACCCAAATTTTACTTATTTCAGTTTCATGATATGTTGTTAAAATGTCAAATATTGTCTATCTAGTAGTTACTTTTTGTCACTTATTATTATTGAATGTTTACGACAATTGGACAACAGTTGGATCTGTCACCTGAATATAGCATTTCATCAAATCCAAAGTATTTCAGTATCTGAGACGGAGACAGGTGAAGGTGTTTCTACACAAGTCTTGCATGTCTTTGTAATGCCCGGTCTGTTTGATGCTAAGTCATTGTTGTTGTAATACAGAACAGCATGTGCTGCTTGACTGGATCGCCCTGCACGCCCTGACTCTTGCACATATACTTCTCTATTGTTCTAGGAGGTCTAAAGTGAATCACTCTACTTACACTCTTAGCATTTAAACCCATTCCGAGGGCCACTGTAGCCAAGACAAGTCGAAGCTTGGGTTTCTCGAGACACAGTTCGTAATCTTTAAAAATACGGTTTTTGGAATAGGTTATCTCTTGGATCATATGCATCATGTCCCAATTTCTTTTCGATATATTTGAAACCAATAACCAAGGGAATCTAAATTTCCACATAACACAATAGTTACAGGAAATTGGCCTCGTTGTTTTTTTAACTTTTCACACAACGGTGAAATCAAATCATCAAACTTATCAAGTTTCCTGATATTTGGCAACCTTGTCTTCTTTTCGTAGAAAATGTTTGGACGGTCAGGGTTACACACTAACTATTTTTACATTTCTAAATTGTAAAATTCTCATGAGGTGATCTAACCCATCTTTTGTAGCTGTTTGCTGTTAGTGCGAGGTGAGGAATGTCAGGAAAAAGAGCGGTCAAATCCCCCAGTTTATTGAAACTTGGTCGAAACTCATCACCCCTGTAATTAAAATGTTAAATGTGGGCGTCGCCATCTTTGTTTACCTTACCAACATGATAAAATTTTTCAGAAAATACATCATATGCATTTTTCTTATAATAAACATTCGTAGAACAATAATTATTATCATATATAAAAGTGATGAGGTAATTTAGAAACGAATGGAACACATTAATACGTTTTTTAGATGTACTTTATTATTGGGAATTTTACTTCGTCTGAACCGCATTTCCATAAAATCTGCGCATATCAATACGCTCACATCCAAGGGTAATATCCCCGAGGAGTTCCGGGTGGGCGACGCCCACATTTGACATGTGTTGCCAAATGGCATTAAATCAATACGGCGTTTCTTTCGATCTGAAAGCGGAACAGAAGCGCGTTTTAGAACATGTATTTAGTGGACAAGATACTGTCGCGTGACGAAATATCTTAAAATAAACAAGTAGTTCGCTGTTGACATCAGAGGTTATTTTCGTGATAATACCCGATGAGTTCAGGATGATTACACACTCCCTGACGCGGGAGTTTATTATTCAACAGAAATAAATGTAACTTTCATTGTATTAAGAAAATAATCACACTGCTAGCATTATTTAATTAAATTTAAAAAAATATACAAGCATTTTTTGTTAAAAAAACAAATTCTCATGTTACGTGTTGCAAGTTGATATCCATTTAATTCTCAATACGAACACCTCAACTATAGTCACACACCTTAAAACTCAACCACAAGTAGATTGGCCGCTGATAATAACAGGAAATAGTCTCTGCTTGTCTGTCCGTCTTCTAAGTATCTATTCAATATCAAACATGTTTCCATTAAACCTATATCAACATCTAAGGGACGACAGCTGGAGAATTGAACTAGAGACGGAATTTACAAAAGACTACTTTAAAGAGCTTGAGCACAAATTAGAAGAAGATGATGAGGACAAGACTTTCCCTCCACGACACTTAATTTTCAAGGCCTTTAATAAAACTCCATTGGACGAGGTAGGTGGAATTTAAAATATAACTATTACTTACCTGATAAGGACATATGTATGACTTATATACTCATGTCTATTGAACTTGTTAAACAGGGATCATTTTGTTACGCAAATGCAGGATTCTGTGAAATGAAAATGGATAAAGTTGATTTAATAATCAAAGTAAATGGCTCGGTCTCGATGACAGGAGGAATATATTTGTAAGGTCAACACCTTTTTTCGGCAATAAGAAATACATTTGGCTAGTGTTATCTCCTGCAGTTTTTAGTTTTGAGGATTCCTTGGACACCAAGGTATAAAATAAGAGACACATGCTAAAATCTTGGGAGCCCATTCTAATGTTTCCTATGATGGTATATGCCAAATGATTTTATAGCATTTTAAACATTTTCCTTCTTAATTTGAAATGAAAATATCCATTCTGAATTGCTATTCTCATCAATTTCCTGGGACCACAGTATCATGATCAGTTAACAAGTATTGTTTTGCAGCAGAGACACAAGAGGCATATTTTTCTATGCCAAAATGTCTTAAATATAGAATATATCTGTCCTCTAGAAGACTTACCAATATAGTCATACCATTTCTGAATAAATTGGCCAATTTATTAACTTGTTAACTTTTAACAAGTTTTTGTAATTATATGTTCTTTTGTAAAACAGCAAGTTGATTGATATATCCAAACATAATTTAAACCAGCTCTGGATAAAATATCTTCAACATATTACAGCCATTATAAAACACTGGTCCAGTTTCATATAAAATATACATTAATTTATAAATGTTACTTGATACTTTATTTGATGTTATGAAGTTATGGCCAAAGGTAATCATTCTACATTTTATTTCAATATCAATTGGGTATCTTGTTAGCTCGCCATAGACCATGATTGTTTGTACACTTTCTTAAAGATTTTTTTACAAAAGTACAAATGAATTTGTTTACAACATTTGTATTTTCAAATCCCCATTCTTCTGACGAGTATAATAAAACTGGCATTACAAGTGAATCAAATATTTTCAGTTTAAGATCAACAGGAAGAGATACATTCCGTAGTTTCTAAAATCTAGCAAACAAGGATTTAATTGTTTATTCAGTAGTTTTTCCCTTTTCTTTTGAAAACACTACCATTAGTAATTAAAAATATACCTAGATATGTATTACCCTTGTTTAATAATCTAATTCCATATTCCATAACGTAAACTGGTGTTGTGGGCCAATTTACGTTTTGAGAATATTACAACTTTTATCTTTCTGATATTAAGTTTTAATTTCCATAAATCGCAATATTGTTCAACTTCATTTAACATTTGTTATAGACCATCAGATATTTCTGATATCAAAACAGTGTCACCGGTACATAAAAAGATTAAAAGTTGTATTGTATATATGGAATTTTAAAGATAATATTAAGCTACCACCACATCTCCATTTCGCCCTGAAATGATTTGGTCCCGATCTAATATGATTCAAATTACAGAAATCATTACTGTAACAATTTTGATGCTTGAGGTGAGATATTGTTTTCATTTTTTCCGTTGCGGGATAACTGTTACTAGTAGGGTCTAAATGTGTGGGGCGAACCAACTTCGGAGCGAAATATTTTAGGGAAGAAACGTCTTCATGCATGGTAAACAACATTTTCGGGACGAAAAGTCTAGATACATTTTAAGCAATTCACATAAAAATTTCAAACAAAAGATCATTTGGATAGTGTACATGGTAAGGATATGAAAGCAGTAATCTGCTCTTCCCATTTCAACATCTTTGTTTACCTTACCAACATGATAAAATTTGTGATTTTTCAGAAAATACATCATATGCATTTTTCTTATAATAAACATTCGTAGAACAATAATTATTATCATATATAAAAGTGATGAGGTAATTTAGAAACGAATGGAACACATTAAGTACGTTTTTTAGATGTACTTTATTATTGGGAATTTTACTTCGTCTGAACCGCATTTCCATAAAATCTGCGCATATCAATACGCTCACATCCAAGGGTAATATCCCCGAGGAGTTCCGGGTGGGCGACGCCCACATTTGACATGTGTTGCCAAATGGCATTAAATCAATACGGCGTTTCTTTCGATCTGTTATAGACTGGTGTCTATAACACCAAATTTCATTATCTAAATGTTTGTAAAAGTCACAAAAAATCACCTCTATTGCTTACTATGTAGCTAAAAATAGAACACAGATAAAATTTCAGTTATATTGTGAAAAAGAGTTTTGTCGAGTTGTAATCGGGCTGTGTGTGTCCGATATGTACAGTTGACAAATCTCGCCAGTCTTGAACCCAGCACCTGAAGTTGTAAAGTGTTTTACGTAGCTGATGACTGTAGATGACATGTATGTTTAAATGCATGTACTCGCCAAGAGCCACATTTCCTGGTAGTATACTTTTACTGTCAGTGACCTACTCCAACGATGTATAGACCTATCTGGCTATCCATATAACTTTTTTTGAGTTATCGCCCTTTGTAAAGCGAAAGTGGCGCATGGAGTAAACAATGGTAGCCCTATTCTGTTAATTTTCGTTCTCAAACAGTTATTTTTAATCATATCAGTTATTATCTAAATATTCACGTTGGTTATAATTGTTTTACTGTTATTATTCAAATTTTAGTTATTTTTTTACTAATAGCATGTTATTATTTTCTAGCACACGTTATATGTTTGCTTCTGAGTTATCTTTATCTTTGCACGCGTTAGTCTTTTATAAATGATGTTAGATTCAGTGGCTGATGTTATTATTGACTGTGCATGGTTATTATTTTAATTTCTCTTGTTATTGCCAGCATGTTATGTGATTTTTATGTGGAATTTTGTTAGCATCAACAGAACATGTGATTATTTACATGACCGCGTTACGATTTTCCGTGAAAGCGTTATTTTTCCATGCAAATACTGCTTCTCCATTCTCCATTGTTCTCAGTGACCCCCTATGGCGACAGCGCAGTGAGCCGGCGGGTGAGCTTCGCTAGTGTGTTGATCACCGACCCATGACGAGAGCACGGCTCGCAATATAAGTCGACTATATCGCTACCGCATCGCATGTGCTGTGCGATCTGTGCAACACAACATGTATATAGTTTTCAGCTACTGTATTTACCAAACTTTACTCCGGAGTTTGCATTCATTGTTTAAATTCATAGGAAGTTATTTTCCATTTCTTGGTCGTCTTTGTAATGATTTACGTATAAGGGTTTGTGTTGGATTCGGTCATAACTTAACTATACTGTAGTTCTAATTTGACACGTACATGTTCCTTGATGATTGGTTTGACGTCACAAATAGCGTAAAACAAGGCTGTAATATTTCGGCGACAATGTTTACGATTTATATAATCGACCAGGCTGTCGAAATAGCCTTCAATGTCTCTATTTTATTTTACGCAAATGATATTGCACGATACTTCACTATAAGCTATGACAACTATAGTGCGTGTCTAACTTTCATTTTATTTGTGGTTATCTGCTAATCGACATTATCGACAAATACAAATATCTTGGATTATGATTTACCGAACTTCTGAATATGGAAATGCCCGCACGAGAACTAGCAAAATCTACCGTCGTGCCAATATTTTAAATATTCTATTCATAAATACCGTTTCGTCCAGTTTGTTAAAAAAGCGTTCCTTTACTTTCTCGGTTCCGGTACAAATGCATCCAATGTCGTCACAAGAGATGATCTAGGATGGAGATTTTGTAATGTGAAACAAAAAATAGAGGTTTGTATGCTGTGGCTGACGACTCAAAAAATCATTAGTGGTCAAAAGGGAAATGGAGAAGCTGAGAATGTCGGATAGACAAAAAACTTACCGAACGATCGTTGATCGACTTCTATGTACCTTTTCCTAACGTTAAACAGTGCCTTCTTAAAACCTGGTATATATTTATCCAGGAAGATACAGCCGACTGATATCGACGACTATGGAATGACATTGGCCAAATAAATGGAAATAAACGTATAACGTATCGTACATTTAAGAATGAACCATACACAAATCTTAGCAAAATTTCGTTGTGGTAACCTAAGCTAAAAGTCGAAACATTTAATTACAGGATCATTTGTGTACTCTATATATGTTCATCTAAATAGTGTTGAGGATGAAACTCACTTGTGATCTCATGTACAGTTTTAATTCATTTACCTGTCAGTGTGACAGTGATTTTTTTCTTCAAATTAGTGTCTCGTAAGCCAGTTTGGCTGTATATCATTATCATAGGTTCTAACTTTGAAATAGTTTTCACTTTTTCACCTCTCTGTGGTTTTTATGTGATTTTGAGATGGGATACTCAAATAAAGTAAGTTGCATTGTATTGTATACCATGTAACACCGAGGTTTCGTCATCGCGGATCCTGGTGAGTAAGTTTATGATATGCAAATGATTCAGCTAATAGTTACATTTCATCATATTTAGCAACACTTTATAGTATTTTAGGATTCTCGATACTGTACGCAATGTGTCCTGGTTGACATTCTCTACGACCCGTATATATCAATCTTAATAACTAATCAGTTAGTGTTATTTCGGACTGAAGAAGGCCCTATAGCGGCTGAATATATATTCCATAGAAATAATTTGATTTTTTTATTTTACTTTTAATTTATTTTGGCCTTTTATTTCGGATTATTAATATACTAGCTTTATACCGTTTTTAATTTAACAAATTTAAATTTCGTCTTTTCGCGGCAAAAAGACGAAAATTAACAAACCTTAATTTTCGTCTTTTCGTCTTTTCGCCCCGATTAGACGAAATTTAACTAACCTTAATTTTCGTCTTTTCGTGTGGAAGTCATTTTTAAATCGTTTTATCTTAATATTGACTTAATTGTTCAATATGGAAGCGTCAAAGTAGTTTATGATAACAATCGATTTATTAAATTGATAGTATTACAAGGTTCTTCGTCAATAACTAAGATTAGAAGTTTTAAAACAGAAGTCAACATGTATGTTTACAGCAGTTACGTAGATTTCTCACACGTGGCATGTGCCACGTGCCACTAACAGATTCATCATTCCGCAAATCCTTTAGCTTGATTAATACTTTTTTTAAATCTAATCGCCCTATTTCGCAATTACGCTTATTAAAACATTGCCGTGTATATGCACATACTGAACTTAAGATGCTAAACATAGCACTTACAGGAGTTGCCTCCCCTATACAACTTGAAAAAAATAGTTGTCGGCGGGTAATATTTGAAAGCGTTTGAACCACGGATCAATTTGTTAACAAAATAAATTCTGAAAGACAACTCGTGAAGACTTTGAGTTTAAAGGAAGGACTTGTACCAAGAAATTGCTCAAATACCGTTAATTATAACAGTCAATCAGTAGGTACAATGTACGGTATATTATTTGAAAAGAAATTTTGACTACATACATGACGTGGTCTTCATCATAATTGTACATTAGAAATTACATTATAATCTCCGTCGTATATGAAAGATGACAAAGTATATCTGTAATTTTTCGGGGCGAAAAGACGAAAATTAAAGGCGCTAATTAGCGTGCTTCACTTTCGTCTTTTCGTGTTTGACTTTTCGTCTTTTCATCTTTTCGCCGCGAAATGACGAAATTTAATTTGTTAATTTTGGCGAAAAGACGAAAAGACGAGGATTAAGGTTTTTAATTTTCGCCTTTTCGGGCCGAAATGACGAAAAGACGAAATGGCATAAATCAGCCACCGTAATATTGAATACAATTGCACCACGGCCGAATCGCACTGCCTTCCTTTCGTTTGAAGTAACCTTGAACAAGTAACGGTTTGTTTGTGGTTTTGGTTGAAAGCCCTTCCCGCTCATTCTGATTGGTCGTTTACCTGCAGTTAGTGAAGGTGTCCAACAGCAGCAGAGTGGAGTTACGTATACACACTAATTCATTAAAAAAAATAACACACCATCAGATATACCTCAAACACTACATTGAATTTTCTGCTCATAAGCATGTTTCATATACATGGATATGGATTTTATTATAGTATTTTGAAATAATTAAAATAATCATTTGAGACTATTTTCATTGAATGAGGCTGTGTACTGTATTTTTTCATTGAAATGATAGTATGGATCGAACTGGTGATGAAGTCAAATAACATATATACGAAGACTGCATCTGTATTACAGCATACCGCTTATTATTAAGGAAAACTTGTAACGGCAATCCTTTGATCTCCCACACAGCCCAGGCGACGACCAGTTTGCAAAACGTTTCTGATTGGCCGACCAACCAGGGAACAGTATCGACGTGAGTGTAACACTTTGATCAAGACTAAAAGTGTAAGACTACTTGCTGTACATGTAGCTACATGTATACCATAAACACCGATCATTTGTATTCCAGGAATGTACCCTCCACTAAGGGGAACCAAAACGCCAGGACATATCACATTGTATGTCCCTTTCGTATTGATTGTGTTGGAGACGAGCCTCACTATTTATATATTTGTTTAAAACGAGTTGATATAATAGCTATAGTTTTATCCGCTGCGCACGGACCGTCTCTGTTTCCACTGTGGTGGAATTCATTGTAAGGGATGCAAGGCATGTATACATATAATGCATTGTGTGATGCGTTAGACACGGTTCTCGGTTTTACGATGGCCGCTGATTAAGTAGTTGTGCATTGTACATTTATAACTTGATAAAGAGTGCATGACCGTTTACTTGAAGTAGATAAATGCACAACTACTTCAGAGTATATGGTCATGTACACTTCGTCAAGTTATAAATGTACAACTAGTTCTACTTCAATCAAAAGTAGTAATTTGACGGCTCAAACGGGCCACCGTACATTTTTGTAGTTTACCTGTACAGAATTTAAAATTGTGTAATGCATAGTTAAGAGAACACACCTTGAAATGTCCTTTACACATACCAGTCTCGATATTTGATCCTTTGTTTTGTTAGATGGAATTTAAACAAAACGCGCTGTCACGCTACTGATCTTAGAATCTATATAACTTTGTCTTCTTTCAAACAAAAATGAGATGAGTCATCATTGACACTTAACCTGACAAATAATAGATAGTTATTGTGACATTGGGCAAGTCTTATATAGTGTTACTACACATTTTGTTTTTTTAAAGATGCATATGTCTGGAATTTCAAGCAACACATCAACATGCCGTGTCAGATTTTGACCCGAAGTGGAATCCAATATACATTTCTTTTTCTTCGTCACATATATCAAACGATGATTTAAAATTCATATTCTAATAATAAATTTCTTTTGTGAATAATTTTATTGTTTGAGAAAATCAACTAAAAATCTATGCCCATCTTGATCTCACATGTGCTTGTTGTACCGATGAAGTTAAAGTTAGAAATTGTACCGTGCCGTGATTTCCGTCGAAGTCATTATCTAATTTGTAGAGGCGATAGAAAACTTATTTCGGCATGTTATGAATTACATATTTGAGTATTTTGAACAATGGATTCTCGGTTTTCTTGGTATGTATAGTAAATAGATATTTTTTTTATTTTGTATTAGGATTAAGTTTACTGTGTAGTACACAATATACTTATTACATGTACATAATCTACGAGAAAATTATTGTTTGAAGAGTGGATTTCTTTCAATATAAGTGGTCACACATAAAATTGACAATATCAACTACAAACACTGTGAAATGCAAGTATTAATTCTTGCTACTTGTTGCATATTTCGAGACACAATTTCGAATCTACGCTCCGGCGCTTAGGCCGTCTGACACACGACGTCAACAATTTAAAAATTCTCAGAATTAAGTTAGCATGATTTTTCAACTCACTGAAAGAGAACAAAGACGTTGCCAAATGAATTTTTGTTTTAGATAAAAGTTGTCGGTTATTTTCTGTTGTTTTACAACATGTAAACAGTATCCCGATAGCTCAAGAAATAAGGGAGATATTGCTATTTTCTCAACACCGACATAAAAATGCGTAGAAATGAGTAGTTGGGAGTTAGGCCGTCCATACTTATTTCTCCGTACCCCACTTCTGACACAGGGATCTGAGCATTAGTTACAGATTACATAATCATGGACCCACCAGAGTGCCGTAAGACCATTTTCAGACGTTAAGAGGTCTAAATCAAAACACGGTGTTAAAATCATCCTATACATGATACCTTATACGAGAAGAAAGGGCACTTTGGTGGGTCCATGATTACGTAATATGTGACTAATTCGCAGAAAGGACCTCTTTCACGAACAATGGAAATTTGCCCACGAACCAATTTTATTAAGACTAAATGTTACATATAGCAACATTAATGCAAACCCTTGAAATACGTTTAAAAAATTCAAAAGGTCCCAGGGGCCTGTGCTGTGGCCAAATTAATGTTACCCAGTAGAGGTGTATGACAGGGTTCCCTTTTTGATCCAAAAATGTATCAAAATAATGTTTTATGTCATAAAACTGTATTATTTTCTGAAGAGTATAAATAATTACATGTTATGATCACAAATATGTAGGCAAAATGTGACAAATAAAATTTTGGCTACATTTTAAAGACAGAAAATATCGAAATTTTGGGTGTTATTTTTGGCCATATCAATTATTAACAATGGTGATTCATTGAAGAGCATATTTACAGTGAAAAGAGTGATTAAAATGGGATTCTGTAACTGTATGGTTTGAGAGAGAAGAGTTACCAGGTTACATGGGTCATGTTACAAACCTACAGTAGTTCAATTATTTGAAGGGCTTCTGGTAGATTAACATTTATGTTGATTCATGCTAACAAAATCAAAATTTAATGCCTGAAATGTTAAACATTATGCCATTTTGATAGATAGTATGATGTGAAAAATAAAACTGTGGACCTCAAAAACTTTTGACTGTTTCATTAACCATAAAAGATGCTGTTATTTTTTTAACTGAAAAAAATCTTAATTAATCTTTATGGAATTCATGAAAATTCTGAAAAAAAATTCAAAAACTCGAAATAAAACTTCAGTTGATTGATCACAAAATGTTCTGAACAATCTAAATATTAAACTGTTTAGAAATAATTAATATAGTAAAATACAATTTTGAACGAATAAAAATAAATTTGTCTATGGTTTTTTTTAAACAAAAACTTGTATGTAATGGTGTGATTTGATGCCATTGCCAACACTTTGAAAGCAAAATATTTGAAAAACAACAACATTATACATATATGTACTTATACACTGGATGTGTGAAAATTGGTAAAAACTTGATTCTCTTACATAATAATCTACTCCCACCCATTTTTTTTCTAAATTTTGTTATTATTTTACTCTATATGCCCTTCAGCTGTAAATAAAAATAATATTTCTGAGAATGCAGTTGCAATCATTATCTAGCTTGAAAAGTGAACGATAATGCCCTAAAAATTCCGAAATACTTTGTTATTGTGATTCAATATTTTGATTATTCTACAATATACAGGTTATCAAATCATATATTACTTTACATTTAATGTAACTAATGAGTACTAAATAAGATTAAGAAATTACTTTCTTTGTTTTCTCTATTTTAAGATTGAAAAGGGCCGTGGTGCGACCACGATGTAATACTGCTAAAAATAGACCTTGCTATATTATAACATTTAAACGACAAATTTACCGGTCCACAATTTTTCTGAAATTTTCACAATATTTACTTCAGGTAATGAGCCAACTTTTTAGAAAATATTTTTTGGTGCATTCAGACTGGAAATGGGTGAATCACCATTGTTGATAATTGACATGGACAAAAATAACACCCAAAATTTCGATATTTTCTGTCTTTAAAATGTAGCCAAAATTTTATTTGTCACATTTTGCCAACATATTTGTGATCATAATATGTAATTATTTATACTCTTCAGAAAATAATACAGTTTTATGACATAAAACATTATTTTTATACCTTTTTGGATCAAAAAGGGAACCCTATCATACACCTCTACTGGGTAACATTAATTTGGCCACAGCACAGGCCCATGGGACCTTTTGAATTTTTTAAACGTATTTCAAGGGTTTGCATTAATGTTGCTACATGTAACATTTAGTTTTAATAAAATTGGTTCGTGGGCAAATTTCCATTGTTCGTGAAAGAGGTCCTTTATACAGGTGTACTGTTTACGTTTCGGTTGCCTGGTTACGCTTGTGTGTATAATTTCTCAGGTGTGAGCTGTTTATAGCTTGCACTGTGTTTTCTCTTTTATATTCTGGACTTAGTCTTGTTAGCTTGATTAACGAAACTTGTGTTGGCGTTTCATATTAGTACTGGTGAGTATATGGACAGTGCGGATTTGGGAACTGAAATATAGGCTTTACAATCCTGTGTAAAAACTTTCATTGCGAATGCTCATGGGAGGTGTCGTGTAACAGGGCATGGGGGAAGGATGGGCGACAGTATTACTGGGGAGGCCGCTCATGGGTAAAAGGGACTAAGTAGGTTATTGTAGTAACTGATATGGGGTTGAGTGTATTAAATTCTGAAACTGATAGGCCAGTACTGAAAATACAAACTTGTAATTTGGATATAAGAGGGGTTGTTATTGTTTAGTAGTATTGATATTACAATTTGATAGGACTAACATTTGTTGTTCAACTTGTTTTTCATGTTTGCTGTATACAGTACATAAAATAGTCAGAAGGGAGACTTTCATTCCGTTTCATTCTAATTTTCGAGG
>SAYR01004746.1:1160634-1273275 GCA_004382745.1 Argopecten irradians irradians
TAATGATGATAAATATAGAAGGACACATAAAATCATGTAGGGAAAATGTCACTGATTAGAAAAGATCATAGATTATGAATTGATTAATGTCTGAAAGTGGACCTAAAAGAATCATTTTTCATAAAATTCTAATGTATTATCCACCCGTATTCCATATCAAATAACAAACAATTATGTCTTCAAATTCTCCTACAATCATATTTATTTATGATGTGCCTTACATAATATACATAGTGTAAATATTTTTTTACTGTTTTTCAAAGGATATGTGTCACTGTCAGGGCCATTCCCATATTAAAGCGACAATTCAGTGAGGCTTGTGTGGATGATACACAAGATATCTGTCGGCTTGAAAAAGTAATTGGAAATATCAAGATTTGAAAATAGTTTTCTTTTGGTTTGGGCAGTGTGGTAGCTTCTGTGATTTCATATGATATTTACAAAAACATCGTTTAAGATGCATACCAAACACTAGAGAACTTTGATTAGCCTAAAACCAAGTGTATTATATTTATGTATAATAAATAAACAATATATACAATACATGTGTAGATAAGCCAGGTTTTCTTTCCAGTTTCCAGTTTTTGATATATACGATCCCCGATTCTGTGTTTCTAAAAAAAATATTTTTATTCTATACATTTTTACATTAATAACTGCAGTATCATGCATCATCATAGTGTATTTCTATCACAGCAATTTTTGATGTATGGGTATGGATTATTTGTATATAGTTGTCATCAATCTATAAACAATTTGCTTAACAAAGCGGTGGAGTACAATTCACATAAACATTCATTTAGTTTCCTCTTCATTTTGACGAGCAACACCTAAAGTGATTACCTTTTGTTGTCATCAGCTTATCAAATTTTTAAGATTTACATGCAGGGCATTTCAAATTTATTTTTATTTGAAATTTTGTGCACATTCAGGATTCAAACATGTATATCTAAAAAAAACAAATCAACAAATTGCGATGAAGTATGTATAAAGAGTGCACGCGCATTTCATTTTGAATATAAATAATATTGAAATACATTTATCTATTTATAGGAACTTGAATGACATTAAATGCTTCTGATTGGAATGAATACACTATCATCATTTACCAAGCCCTTCAGAAGAAAGCAAACCTTTCAAGGTACAAATCAAATAATCCATTTAAGATTTGGTTTCACATAGAGAATTGATTCAAACTATTAAAAAGTCCGCAGTTGTTTATGTTTGAATAGCAACAGCGAAATCCATATATATAGATGTACAACGTCCCGAGAAGAGACTTTTTATATCCGGCCAATGAGATTGCATCTGAAGCCTCGCTCATGCATATTTTATCGGCCACACAGACAGTATGAATTTTAATTCGATGATTTTCAAGATGTTTGTCATAATGGGGCTTATATCATCTTAATTATGGCACTTTGTATATATGTGTAGGATGATTTTGAAAGGAAAATTATCGCTCTTTCCAACGGTAGTAACCGTTTTTATGACGATGTACTAGAAATGTGGTTTTATAGCCGATAAAGGTAGGCGGTTAGAAATTTTGAGTCTGTGAGTTTCCACCCTTCTCGTATATAGTACCATGTAGAGTATGATTTTTATCGGTTTTTTTATATAGAGCTCTAAAACGTCTAAAAATGGTCTTAGGGCACTCTGGTGGGTCCATGATTATATAAACTGTAAGTAATTCTCAGATCCCTGTGGTTCCGGTGACCTCTCTGATTGGCCAATCATAAAGGTAAAATGAAATATCGTTCAGAGCTAATATAATCTTTTTGTATATAGATAGTCATTTCTCCCTAACAGCATATGTATGAATAATTGATGTGACGAAATGACTTGTTCATACGCATCTCAACCGAGGTAAGTGTTTTATCGTAGATTCTATGACGATGCAAAACTACAAGTTTTAAATGTAGATATTATAAATTCGCCGCAATTTGCGAATTTGTAACTATAGTGTAAGAGAAAGGTACAAAGATAAATTGTTATGCATTGTGAGATGACCCCTCACACCGCTGAAGTCGCACTCCGAGTCTGTGTCTCTGTCGATGGTAGAAATGTCTATTTTGAACAGCGAAACATGTCTATCGTATCGATATGATAATAAACACACTTCTATGTAACAAAGCACATAATTAACAAAGTTCAAAATAATTTCACACTTAAAGTTCTGTTGAAGTAAAGGAAAGTATTTATTACGATACATCAAGGACGTAAACCACCTCCTTGCAATAGTCCAAATGATAATAAACGAAAGTGCTACGCACACCTGTTGTGGAGGAAGATTCCATGCTGAAAATTAAGGTTAGGAAGCAGTTAGGGAGCACTTAATGTAAAACAGACATATTTATAGTTTCATACAATTTTTAAAACAACTTTATCTATTTTCATTTCACAGAATCCTGCATTTGCGTAACAAAATGATCACTCAAATGAAGGACTGTTGCCCAAATGCAAAGCTATCCCGCGTACACGTCCCACATCTGTTTAATGTTTCCTCATTCGACAAGGAAGATGGAATTAAAAACATTGTTTTAGCTCGAAGTAAAGGCCGGTGAGCTTATGTCATGGCGCGGCGTCCGTCGTCCGTCCGTTAACATTTCTTTAAATCGCTACTAGTCATAGAGTTCTACATAGATTGTAACCAAATTTCGCCAGAAACATCCTAAGGGGAAGGGGAACAGAGTTTGTATAAATTTTGGCTCTGACACCAATGGCAGGAGGGGCGGGGCCTAATAAGGGAAATAGAGATAGACCATTTAAATCGCTACTTGTCATGGAGTCATGCATCGATTGTAACTAAATTTGGCCAAAACGATCCTTGGAGGAAGGGAAACAGAGTTTGTATAAATGTTGGCTCTGTTCCCCCGGGGGCAAGAGGGGCGGGGCCCAATAGAGGAAATAGAGGTAAATCCTTTAAATCACTAGTCATAGAGTTCTGCATGTAATGTAACCAAATTTGGCCAGGAACATCCTTGGAGGAAGGGGAACAGAGTTTGTATAAATTTTGGCTCTGACTCCCGGAGGCAGGTGGGACGGGGCCCAAAATAGGAAATAGAGGTTAATTATATAAATTGCTACTAGTCCTAGAGTTATGCATGGATTGAAACCAAATTTGGCCAAAAACATCCTTATGAGAAGGGGAACAGAGTTTATATAAATTGTTTTTTTAACAATCCATGCAGAACTCTAGGACAAGTATAGATTTTGCCTAAATTTTGGCTCTGTTTTTGGCTTTGACCATCTAGAGCAGAAAGAGTGGGGCCCAATAGGAGAATTAGAGGTAAATATTCCAATTCCTTCAGAAAAGAAACAATGATCCTGTATTCAGAACATTACTTAGCATTACAAACCAGGTGTGCGATACAGGCCCTTTGGGCCTCTTGTTTTGTGTTAATTGGAAGTCATATACACAATTAAACACCAATTATAATCAGATGATGAATAACGTTTATGCAGTAGGGCATCTTTAATGGTATAAAGAATGTATTAATAACAAATCAATTTTGATAACTATTCCATACATTCCTACTTACTGAACGTCTTTTAATGTGAAACCGAGATTTAAGGAGTTCGGGTCAAAGTTTAAATTCTTGACCAATAAAACGTCCAGGAGGTCATATTCTACCAATAGAATACCAATAGTTTAAACAGTATTTTCAGTACATAAACATAAACAAATTGAAAGCTTATTTAAATTCCTTTCACAGAACATTTAAAATACAATAGCCTGAGACTGGAATGACACGACGTATGCTGGTAGAAATATATGTTAGACAATTACTTTGTCAATTCTGTGCTAAAGACCATGATATGTTAATCATCTGCCACATACACAATTAAGGGATGATTATGAATGTTCAGACAGGTTGCTGGGCATTACTTGCTTAACTGATCACAATTCCACAATGAAAAAAAGTATAATGTAAATCAATCTTATTGTCTTGCAGGTGAAAGTAGTTATTCTTGGACAGGATCCATACCCTACACCTGGCAACGTAAGAATTACTCTTAGTTACTAAAAAGCTATAAAAATATAATTGCTTTATTCTTGATCAATACCAGTTCATGTAAAATTTTCAGCAAGCACAGAATCTCTGAAGTGTAACAGAAATATATATATGTTTTAACCTATGTTGGCTTGTTATATTGAAATGTACATTTTTTGTCATATTTTGCCAAAATGACACCACAACTAACTAGTCAACAGTAATACATAATGTTAGGCCTGATGCAGAGACTTCTTCTATCATCTTAGTTATGTTCAAGTACACCTAGAGCTCTAAGATGTGATATATAGGCATGCATAATATCAGAGTTATCGGCCCTTGCGGGTAGGTATTGATTGTGACATCATGTGTTTGCGAGCGTAACGTCACTCATACATCAGATAATAAGACGTGAGTTTCGCTCACAAAACAATGACGTCACAATGGATACCTACACGCCAGGGAGATAACTCTGTGATATGCAAAGACCGAATATAGTCATGCATAATATCACTAGTTTAGGGCCTAATACCTTAATAATTTTGCAATGTTTTTTATTGGTTACTCATTTTCAGGCCATGGGGCTGGCGTTCTCTGTACCACAAGGAGTTGCAGTACCGCCATCACTGCAAAACATATTTAAACTGTTGGCCAATGAAATGGGTTTTATAACCCCTAATCACGGAGATTTGACAGCATGGGCCGAAAGAGGGGTTTTTCTGCTCAATACTATACTGACAGTAGAGTAAGTATCGTATTGGCATTCCTCGTTTAATTCAAAGGCGTTCCAGTAGGTGCTGTGGCTGAGTAGGTGACGTCGGTTTAATGGTTCAGTAGGCCTAACAGGATTTTGTATGGGGGATTTTTGAAACTACTGTAATAGTGAACTTGGATGCAATGGATATTACCTATTTCAAATTTTAGTTCAATTACACCAAGAAACAGTTTACCTCTGGAATTTCTCTTCAAAACTTATACATGTAAGATAGGTACTGTTTTCAAAATTGATGTAGACAAAGCCTGCAGTCATCACAGACCCACCCCATGGATTATGACAAGATCTGTTATATTATAGTAACACTGTTTTCAATGATGTTTTAGTCAAATATACCAATTGCTTTCTCTTGTCTTGTAGAGCCGGCACAACTAACTCACATGCCAATTATGGCTGGCAGATTTTCACAGATCAAGTTATTAGAATCATCAGTGAGAGGTGTTCCGGTGTCGTGTTCCTTCTTTTCGGCGAAGAAGCTCACAAAAAAAGAAATGATGATTTAATCGACGAAACAAAACACGCTGTCATCGAATGTCCTCATCCTTCACCTCTTTCATTTTATCGGTTTCCTACACCCAATGGGATGTATGAATGTTTTTCTTTGGTTGACAAGGCCTTGATGAAGTTCAACCAAAACAAAATGAACTGGTCACTGCCAATGTACTCCGCACAGTAATGTTTTTGAAATGGGTTTAATACTGGCCAAAATCAATCAATATTTACAAGATTTATGGGACTTTAAAATCGTCAAAACTGATAAATACATGGTTTCCGCTCGATAACTTTAGTATTTATTTCAGGGCTCGAATTTTACTTTTTTTGTCACTTGCTAAAAACAGCAAGTACCTTATATTTCTACTTGCTAAACTGTCTTTCTACTTGCTATTATTTTTGTTTTGTAATCTTGTAAGATTTTTCTGTAATTAAGATATCTAACCAATTTCTTGGTATAGCTTGTTTGATGGACACTAATTCGGCTATCCAATTTCTTTTACATATTAATTTTTGATGTATGATGTCCTCATCGATCTTTCCATCATTTCCAATTAGATCATTTATGTAAATTAAACCAGAATCGCTCCAGTTTTTGTAGAACAATGAGGTACCATTGAATTTTATATGTTTATTACCCCAAATTACCTGTTGTTTTATCTCTCTGAAATTGTCTACATCTTATATAACTTGTATTTTTAATAGAATATGTACTGTAATCAGATTACAACAGAATAAAAGTTAACAATTCATAATTTATGGTTATATTTATCAATATAGTTATTTTACACTCAAGTTCACAATCTCGAGTTGTTGTCTTCAATTTGTACAATTCTACAACAATGGATAGTCTTCTAAACTTCATACTATGTTTGAAGTATTAAATATTAAACAATAACACTTGGTATTTACTAATAACTTAATAACAAATAATTTCAAGGTTTATAGAAATTGATCAGGAAATCAATTTCTATTGATCAGGAAATCAATTTCACTATTACAAGATTAACTATATCTTGTAATAGACATACAAGAGAATGCTTGACTCTTGTATTATCCTATGTAAATATTATAACAGTTTAACAATAATTTATAGAAATTGATCAGGAAATTAATTTCACTATTACAAGATTAACTATATCTTGTAATAGAAATACAAGAGATACACTAGACTCTTGTATTATCCTATACAAATATTATCGAATTTAAGAATAATTTATAGAAATTGATCAAGTAATAATCAATTTCACTATTACAAGATTAACTATATCTTGTAATAGAGATACAAGAGTACACTAGACTCTTGTATTATCCTAAGTGCAAATTATTTATGGAAATTGATAAAATTACCAATTTCTCTATTACAAGATTAAAAGCCAAATATCTTGTAATAATTTCCAATGGTTAATATTCCTAAATAATTTATTAAGTTACTCCATTGTAATTATAAGACAATCCTGGAATTGCTTACAATGTAAGGGAGATAACTCATTAGAACAGATGTATCTTTTAGATAAATGACCAAAACGGCGTATGAATATATACCCGATGCCGGGATGAAAGAGTTAAAATTCACTGTGATCGCTCCGCCTTATATACCCCGAGGGCGTCCACTTTCCATATAAGGAAAAAGTGGCGGCAATGTGGAGGCAAAGTGGAGGCCGTTCAGACTGTTTACGCACATAATAAACGTGTTCCGTCGACGTCACAACATAGTGCAAAAATTGACAGTACAAGAAAACTTAAGAATTTAGCGTACAACTATTATTTAATATTTACATTTTCACTTCGCTCCGCCTCAATGAAACTAGTAAACTCCGATCACTTCATTTCCCAATGAAGATGCTTGGTCACGCGCTGACCTCTGACCGGCGTTAGAATACATTTTGACATTGTTTACATTTTAACCTAGTTTTACGCCGCTTCAGTTTTGAATGAACTTTCTGGGATGTGGCCTATCGCTGTACATTTAGAAACACAGACAGAAATATTTGATAAATTGATATTAGAAATTGTTAGTAATATGATATTACAGATATTTTACACGTATTTTGAAGAAATGATGACTTAGGCTCAAGCCCCGGAAAATGCTGAACTTAGGCTACTGAGCGCAGCGATGTTCATCACTCATCGAAGTAGGCATAATCGAACGCAAATAGTTAGAATAATGTGTACAATATATAGATCTATATGTGAAACGGTGACATACATGTAAGCTTAGAAACGATAGATTCCATAAAAATACGCTCAAATACCAAACAGGCTGATTTCAGTGACATAAGCCTAACGAAACGATTCTGCGAGTGTCAAAACCCACGGCATTTGAGGGTCGTTGGAAACCACCAACATTTCAAATCAATGTTTCTCTACTTACTTTATACAGAATTTTAATCCTAAAACTCCAGTTGACAGAGAAGCTATCACATTTCAAGAATAACACACAAGTTTTCCAATGATCTGCGACTAAATCCCATATTTTAACACGTTTTATTGAGCCCCTGAAGCATGGTTCTTGGACTGCATCGCATACCATAGACACAGGGGTTGGATTTCACAACAGGTTTAGTTAATAAACATTTAACTGCCAGCTACAAACAATTACCAGACGGAAATACAACATTCAGGTACATTCCACAACAATCGCAATTAATTTTCAAAAGATTTGATTATGTTTAGATACCAACTATTCAGCATTTTCACCACAATCGTCATTTTCTTCAAAACCGGACCCCTGCTAAATCGAGCAACCGGATTACACGTTGACTGCACTGCTAGTACTGCGCAGTATTTTTTTTATTTGAAGCTACATGATCATGTTTTTATGATAAAATTTAAGCCATTAATTCTTGTACATAAAAACAATATTTCAAAATCGCCGTTTTTAATTGTAACAACGCGCAAAGAATGAATTTATTTTCAGAACTACATTTTATGTTGCCTTGGTGACGAAAAGAACTGGCTGGCGGCTGTTCCGTAGCTGTATATACATGTACGATAACTGGTACAATGTTGCAAATTGTATAATAATCTTATACCGAATACATATAATTTGACTTTTTTCAAAAGCGGGATATTTAAATTGGTTAACGTCAATATAAGGATTAATTATCAATTTTGTTGCTTGCATTGACTGATGAAGAAAGTTAATCTCGTGCAAATGAAGTGAACTGCGAAGCAGTTCATGTAACATTTGCACGAGATTAACTTTCTTCATCAGTCAATGCAAGCAACAAAATTGACAATCAATCCTTAAAACAATGTAAAAATGTTCACTAAACATTGTTAACACATGTCAAGCATTCGATTACATTTAAAGGCCGTATTTAAAAAGTTTACAAGAACCGGCCGAAACGTCATTGTCAACAGTTTTTCAGGGGGAACAGTACGACTGACAGGAGCGAAAAATGACTTAAAATAGCAGTTATACGCTACAAGTATGTATGAAATATGATTGCTCGGTAAATTAAAAGGTTCCTTGATCTTATAAACCATAATCTAAGTTACAACAACAATTATTAAACTTACACTGCTAAAATATCAGTTTTGGATGCTGAACGCTGGGTCGAGTCCCGATCAAAGATGGCGGCGGCTTCGACCCGTGATGAACTACTGCTTACAAGAAAAATCGTTAAAATCAGAAATATTCTTAAATGAACAGCCATTGGCATGAACTATAAGTAAAATGTATAATCTAACTGTACGTGTTCCCCACTGTATACAAAATGCGTGCTATAATGCTTTTATGACCTGTTGAACACACCAGGGGTATCAATATGACAACATGTAAACAAAGAACAGCTGATCATCGCACACATACAAGGATTCACACTGTCGCTGTATTACATGACAAAATATCACAGAATGCACATTCGTTACAATATTATGGCATACATGTATTAAACCAAGTAGTTACTACACACAAAAAGGAATATATGTTCAAAACATTATGTAGGAATAATGGAACTGGTTACGGACATTCATGTTTTTTACTTTTTTTTTCTTTTACCCAATAACCCTGTTATTGGATTTGATATAATTAAAGTATTTTTCTATAACAAGTGTGTTCGTTCTTGTTTACTAACAATGGTATATATGACTACTTTATTGTCGTCAGCACATAGCAAAATTGTCATTAATAAATATATTGAGATGGAGGGGACCTAATTTTGAACCTTAAGTAACCCCATAAAGATACTACACCAGATGCTTCAGTTGGAAACGTCTGTTACCGTTAGTTGGTTGGCTAGTCTTAATGTTCAACAACCACGGCTAAGGACGGTCTTCTTTGTATGAAATGTGTAATGTGTGTGCCGTGTGGATGTCTGCATGTTTTGGGATACTGGGGTATATTCGTGTTGTCGCCTTGAAATAGTGGAACTTTTGCCCATTTCATGCTGAGCGGCAAGCAGAACAAAAATACTATTGTTCCTTACTAAGCTTATGATGTGATTCGGCCAGGAAACCCAGACCCTTCCCAAAGTCGTGTGAAAGGCAGTCAAAGGACCTGATCATATTATTGAGTATCAAAGCAACGGTAACATTCATGTCGATCCAGAGGACAACAGGAAGAATGCACCAAGAAAGTAAAAGCGGCGGAGATGGAGAGCCAGGGAGCTTGAAATCGGTTAAAACTTAAGAGGAAACTAGTCTGGAAATTCACTCCCATGGACACTTCAGTTAATCCCGAGGGCTATATATGATGTCTTGTCACCAGAAACAAATCTACATAGATGGGGACTGGTTGACGACCAGATATGCCAGCAGAGTGACAAGACTGGAAGTCTAGGAGTAATAGAATCTTACATGGGTCTGTCAAGTGGACAGGGATATCTCAACTCGAGTGAAAGATTTTGGCTGGTCAACCCGGGGCTTGCCGAGGGTTGACGGCCAATATCTTTCACGAGGGTTGAGATATCCCTGTCCACTTGACAGGCCCATGTTTGATTCTTTTTCTCCCATACTTAGTAGAAAGGACACGAAATTCCTGTTTGATTCCAGCTGTTTCGTTGCGCCATTATGCAGGAACGTCGTTATGCGCCAAAATTGATGACGTCACCTACAATGCACGCCGCGGTTACGACGCATGTATTGATGACGTAACGTCATTGTATAGCGCGTGTGAGCTGTCTTACACCCCCCTGTGTAAGACAGAGTTATCTTTTCCCTAGCAACCGCGGGATATCCCTGTGAAGTATGGGAGAATACACCATCTGTTCGTGTGAAGTGACACTGGCTAAAGGGCATTCCACATGGAAGTATGATCAGGTGCGTAGGTAACTACATCTTGAAGAGGATGTAAGGAAGGTGTACATTCAGAGGGAGTGGCAATGCAACAATGAACACGAATCTGGACATTTTGGGTCGTTCAGATGACTGGGAGATACGCGTGGTTCTCGGAGGGAGACAGCAAGTCTTCCCAGAGATGGCAAATACCACACTATGACCGGATATAGTGATGTTATCTCCTAGTAAGAGAGAACTGGTAATGCGTCCTGTGAGACGAGATGTGAATCTGCCCACGAGCAAAAGAAGACAAATATGCTTAGTTGACTAGTGAATGCGGAAGGAAGGACTGACAGGCATAGACCTTCCCTGTAGAGGTTTGCCTCCGAGGATTTCTCAACCAGTCATACTGGACTAGAGAATGTTCGGAGCACTTGGCATCACAGGAGGTGCAATTTGGAAGACGGAAATGAGAGGGTTGGGGAAGGAGCCAGAGAAGTTAACTCAGTGGATGTGAATGAACATATGTGATAGAAGTTGGATGCTAACCATCTAAGAGTAAGGCCTTTTCACACCTACTGTCACATCACCCGGAGAAAATAAGTGTTGGAACCCTCGAAGATAGATGGATCTGGCTGACGACGACAACGAAGGTTACTCAGCAATGCCAACAGCTGTATTCCGGTACTAGGTAATCCATAGTGATACTTGTATAAGCATTCCCCTATCTTTTTAAAGCAACAGTTTGTACTAGGCTTGTTTCTACATCAAGTAGGCTGATATTTTAGAGCAGTTTAAAGCTACACATTAGCAAAAGTGGTCTTTATATACAGGTAAATTGTGGTATAAGTGACCATTTGGGACCATTGTTCTTTTTCTATGAACGATATGCCTGAACCATACCAATCAAAATTCATTTAATTTGATTGGTTGAGTGATTATATTAACGTCCTAGTATTAACAGTCAATGTCGTTTAAGGACAGTCTCGTGTATGCGACGTGTGGCGTGTTTGATGTGCGTGTGTATTTTGAGAGGCTGCGATATATCTGTGGTGAGTCGTTTTGTTAAAGTAGAGCTATTGCCCTTTTTAGAGTGTTATCTTACTGAAGTACGCCCACAAAGACACCGAACAAGTACATCCCACTCTAGACTGGCCACCAGTCTCTAGAATATCAGGGGGGAGACAATCTAGTAAAGAAGTCTTATCAGCAACTAAGGGTCTGGTGGCCAGTCTAATCCCACTCAGTCACATGATACTTAATTATAACCGGGCGAAAAAGTCGCCGGCCCCTTTATGCTGAACGCTCAGCCGGAGCAGAAACTACCACATTCATAGACTGACAAGTGTGTCTCGGCTAACTGAATAGGTTAAGAAGAAGAAAGAAAAGACAGCAGAAAAGAAAAAAATAATAACTAAAATAGTCGCCTTTTATGATTATGCAATAGGGGAAGCAGGTAAATTCTAACACCCTTCCTGCAGGGAATTAAAATTCATTAAGCATGTACAGGAATATGCTATTTATTTGGTATATTAAGATACGTTGATGCATTATGGAGCCTAACAAACCATTCAATATTTTCATAATAACATTTTCGAATACTGATTAAACTATTTTATGGCCCTTCTAAATATTGCACATGCTACTGTAGCCAGCATAGTTAAACAACAATTAATCGATAGTCCAACATTACTAAAAAAAAGTGGAAAAGGAGGGGCCAAATATTGATCCTCTGGGGAATTCTTGTAAAGATACCATAACAAGTTGCTGCAGTTACTGATACTTATTACGGAGATAGATGCACATATTCCCTACCCAAACCATATACATTAAACTGATTTAGCAACAAGTGCAGAGGCCAGACGAAAGTCCGTAGTTATATGGCAGCGTGTTGATCCACATGAATATTCCATGCATCTCAACTTGTGTGTTTGACAGCCAAATCCTCATACAAATGATGAATTATTGCGAAGAAAATTCTGGAATTCTGGAAGTTTGTTACAAGATGTTGTTTTCTAAAAAAATTGACATATAGATTAATTTTCTAATGAAATATCTGGAGCCATAGAACGTAGACATTCTAGATATAGAAGAGAAAGTGCGGACCTAATTCAAACATTTAAGTGTGTGTGAGGTGTGAGGGTGTGTGTGTGTGAGAGAGAGAGAGAGAGAGAGAGGTTGAGGGTGGGTGGGTGTGTCATCAATCAGTATAACTTATTAACACCTTTAAGTCACCACTGAGGTAGTCACTGTAATCATTGGATTGGTGATTGTAAGTGTGTGTGTCATCAATCGACTATACACAGTGAAATTAGTTAAATGTGTGATAAAAGTGAATTCACTTATTTCTAATTACGTTATTTATAGAATGATAATGGTTTATTCTCCCATACTTGACAGGGTTATCCCGCGGTTGCTAGGGAAAGATTACTCTGTCTTTTTCCGGGGTAGGGAAAAAACAGCTCACATGCACTAGATAGTGACGTCATCATTTTTTCACCATTTCTCGTTAAAGTGTGGGAGAAAAAGAATCTTACATGGGCCTGTCAGGTGGACAGGGATATCTCAACCCTTGTGAAAGACCATCAATCTTCGGCAAGCATCGGGTTGATTAGGCCAAAATCTTTTACTCGGGTTGAGATATCCCTGTACACTTTACAGACCCATGTAAGATTCTATTACTGATGATTAGGACTCAATACAGGATTAGCACATAAAAAGAAACTAACTAGCTTACAACGGTATCAACTGGCGAGATCTGAGTAAAATCATTTGTGTTTCTCACACCTCTACAGACATAACACTATTTTTCAAACCTACTACAAATCCAGAGAGGAGGGGTATATGACAAAATAGCCGCAATAATGTAGGTCAAAGATAGATACATGTAATGATGTCGTCTGTAATGTATAGCAGGCTGGGTACGTATATTCGTTCTCTTAACAAACCTGCTACAAGATTTTAAATTAAAAAATCAACACCAACGTCTGCACATCCTTCATCTATGCCGTTAAAAATATTTGAGATTATAAGTGATTGTATTTGGTTGATGAAATACTAGAAAGGAAAATCGCAACGGTATGTAATGACCACTCCGACCATTCATGTACTTTATACTTTAAGCTTTATCCTCAATTCATATTCTGTAGTTATCATTGCACGTAGAACGCTTTGTTTGATCGAACGAAATTATGTGGATAGTATGGATAGGATTGTAGTGTCTTTGTCATTGTAAAATGAAAATGATTTATGTATTTGCAACATTGCAATTATATTTTTGTTTTCATTTTGGTTGTTTGATTAATCAGCGAGAAACAGCCCGTTTGTTCAAAGCATGATTAGCTTAATCACGTGAATAGTGAAATATTCATTTCTCATTGACTGCGAAATTGGTGATTGTATTTTCACCAAAATTAGCATGCTGGTTAAGAATGAAGTTCTTAAGAATCTTATAAAATTATGCATTTTCAGAAATGATTTTATCTTGATTTGAAAATTGTTGATTAGCCTAATCACCTTTTGAACAACTGGTCCCTATATCTTCCTTTTGTTGTGTGAAGTCATCGTACCATATGAAATATCACTATCACAGTCTATCACTGTGCTTCGATTGTAATTGAGCTATCAGAGAATATCTTCGTGTATTAAAACACAAAGGAAAATAATATTTCTGCAAATCACCGATTAGTTCTCTACGCTAATGAGTGTTTCAACAACAGAGTTATAATCAGAATATATCCATCAGCTAAAACGATATCTCTGGTACGTTGTCATCCTTCCTTTATCCGATATGCTATTATCAGACAAATGCGTTTTATCACTATCACATAACTGGTCCGTCCAGCCATGCCGTACGGCCATGTCGTAAGCACTACTACGACATCATGTGGTTTCGACGTCATAACATATGACATCACATGCTTGTTTCAGTAGACGGAAAAGACACATCCGAGCTGGATTTCTACTGTTTTATATAGAGACAATTTTAAAGTTTTACTAATATGTTTTTTAATAAAAGTTATGTGATAAATAGACTCTTACACTCTTGACTATGTGATATAAAAGGCTCGCCGTACAATATCAAATATTGAACTCATTTAATAAATTTCATATCACATCATCTATGATCCTCTAATTATTGCATCTAATATAATTGCACGAATCAACGATTTCTGATAGCTGAATAACATGATTATGTATTAGAAATACATGTTTTCGTATTCATCGTGTCGTTTTGGGACGTATTGTGCGTAAATGGTTCTCTTTCTTTACTGATATAGTTATATAGAGATTTTAATGCTACATCCTATCATAGTTATGGTATATACAATACACCAGTAGTCCATAAATATACACTGGGTAATCAGTTAAAATATCTAGACTACTATAAATACACGTACAGTGACTTGATCAAGCACCTATGTGGGTAGACAAAACATGCTGAGACAAAAGAATAGACGATATATGCTGTCTATAACAACGAGTATTCGATCCGTGACAGTGGGCACGTTATATGGCTTAAATATACGTTCATAACGTGTTACAATGTGTAGTATGCTACATAAAACCATTGCAGACATTGAGACACAGATATCACAGGTAAAACAATACTGGTTTCAGATTCCACAGTTCATTTCTGTTTCACGACATACGGTCAAATATATGGCATTATTTTATACATTTGAATATTGAAAATGAATTGAGCAGTTTAGTTGCATTTGGGTTTCAAGTGCTGTTAATGTATTTGTTTGACATTAATTTTAAACTGGTGTGATTGAATGTTTATTTGAGGAACAAAAATTATTATATCGATTTAAATAAGTTGCATAAGTTTGCTTTCATGTTGTTCTTTAGGTTCAATTTCAAATTATTTGGTTTTTGTGTCGAACACAAAATATTATAGTAAATATACAAAACACAATACATACATGCCCACACATCGGTATAAAATGCTTTCAGCCAGAAACATATCATCACAGTTTCAATAATACCAAATAAAGCTATTAGTTTGTAATTAGGTCAGTCTGACAATGTTGTGAGCCATTTTCTCCATGAATGGTCGTCCATTTTATAATAGACATTATTAAAAGCATATATTATACAACATGGATGCATGTTTTTGCATTAAATGTTGCAAAGGAAAAGGTGCGTATGAGGCTGATTCGACAAACCATGATTTCTCCCTGGAAGCATTTTGTCGGTGTATAATATTCCTGCATATATAGGACACTTCACTAGCTATGTTTTTTTTTTCATTTTCGGTAGGTTTATAGTTTTTTATACAAAACAGTATTATTTATCATAATACACATTCTGTGAAATAATTCTTTTTGTTCGAAAATATCTTTTGAAGTTCAGCCTTTCACTTGAAAGCCTGATATCACAAATTATTAATAGTGGTACTATATGTACATTTTCACAAATATGAAGTAAAACAAATGTGTTTAGCAAATGTTTGGATATGCCAAGATTTTTCATTTCTAATACAGTACAAATACACTCTCGGTTTTAATCAGTGTATCAAAGTACTGAACACGGAAAATAACTGTTGATAATACTTCCTTGACCCACATACTGAAAATAATTGATATATACAGATACGTCTTAGTTTATTTTGCCTATGTGTAATATTACCTCTGTTCTTCTATTTCAGACCCTGGGACAAAATATTGTGTCTCGAAAAACCTTCACACATTTTTCATTCAAAAAAAGATAAAAAATTAACCAATTAATTTACATGTTTCATGGGATTCCTGAGTTGAATTGACCAATCAAATAAGACTTTACATAAGAATGAAGATTTCTATGCCATCATCGTTGTTTGTGGTCACAGTGGCCTGTGTATTGTCAATTATGACTATTACTTCATTTCTTGTCGACCGCAAAGATATAAACACTATTCAAACAGGTGTTATAAAAAACTGGGATAGGTTTTTCCCTTTCTCCCAAGACAAGAAAATTGCAGTTCAAGCTCAGCCATTCAATGTTTCCACGTTGAAACAACTCTCTAATGCATCCTTCGATTATAAAGAGTCCATGGCAGCTCTCAATGATGCTAAAGTGGACCAAGCAGACCCTAGATTAGTCGAACTAATCAGTAATTATTATATAGAGCCGCCTTCTTTGGAACCGTATCACCTGGACAATCCAAATAGACTGGAATATTCCAACGGGCAAACCCCTCTAATCGACAGCAGGCTTAATTATATGGTGAGTCATCATTACGGCAGACGCATAGCATGTGTAAATTTGATTTTTAATTCTTTGAAAATCGTAGCTCGATCTGACGGTTGGTTGATGTTTTTCACTGGTTTCTACTAGAATTGTTACTATTATGCAAGACATTTTGACATTGAGCTTCAATCTTTCCTTTAGGTTACTGATGGGTGTGTATTGTGTTCTTAAGAATGTTGTCTCCTTCTCTTTGTGATGTTTATACCTAAATATGTTGATAAATGAAATCACGAAAAATATTTTCAAATTAAAAGTGAAATACGACTTTGAATCTCTCTAACGTCTTTATGCTTATCTTTTCGACAGGAAGGTGGGTTTTACATTGAATGTGGAGGACTCGATGGCGAAAAGGGTTCCAACACTCTTTTCTTTGAGAAAGTAAGGAAATGGAACGGACTCTTGATCGAAGGCAATCCGTCAAACTACGCCTTGTTGAAGTCCAAACACAGAAAGGCGTTCACCATGAATGCTTGTTTGTATCCACAAACTTATCCAGCTCTGGTAGGTAAACCACACACAGAAAGGCGTTCACCATAAAATGTTGGTTTTATGTAAACTACACACAGAAAGGCGTTTATCATAAAATATTGGTTTGTACGTAAACTACACTCAAAAAGGCGTTCACCATAAAATGTTGGTTTGTACGTAAACCACACACAGAAAGGCGTTCACCATAAAATGTTGGTTTTTACGTAAACTACACACAGAAAGGCGTTTACCATAAAATGTTGGTTTGTACGTAAACTACACTCAAAAAGGCGTTTACCATAAAATGTTGGTTTGTACGTAAACCACACACAGAAAGGCGTTCACCATAAATGTTGGTTTGTACGTAAACTACACACAGAAAGGCATTCACCATAAAATGTTTGTTTGTACGTAAACCAAACACAGAAAGGCGTTCACCATAAAATGTTGGTTTGTACGTAAACCACACACAGAAAGGCATTCACCATAAAATGTTGGTTTGTACGTAAACTACACACAGAAAGGCATTCACCATAAAATGTTGGTTTGTACGTAAACCAAACACAGAAAGGCGTTCACCATAAATGTTGGTTTTTACGTAAACCAAACACAGAAAGGCGTTCACTATTAATGCTGGTTTGTACGTAAACCAAACACAGAAAGGCGTTCACCATTAATGCTGGTTTGTACGTAAACTACACACAAAAAGGCGGTCACCATAAATGCTGGTTTGTACGTAAACCACACACAGAAAGGCGTTCACCATAAAAGCTAGTTTGTACGTTAACCACACACAGAAAGGTGTTCACCATAAATGTTGGTTTGTACGTAAACTACACACAAAAAGGCGTTCACCATAAATGCTGGTTTGTACGTAAATCAAACACAGAAAAGCGTTCACCATAAAATGTTGGTTTGTACGTAAACCACACACAAAATAGCGCACACCATAAATGCTGGTTTGTACGTGAACCACACTTAGAATGGCGTTCACCATAAAATGTTGATTTGTACGTAAACCACACACAAAATGGCGCTCACCATAAATGCTGGTTTGTACGTAAACCACACACAGAAAGGCGTTCACCATAAATGTTGGTTTGCACGTAAACCACACACAGAAAGGCGTTCACCATAAATGCTGGTTTGTACGTAAACCAAACACAGAAAGGCGTTCACTATTAATGCTGGTTTGTACGTAAACCAAACACAGAAAGGCGTTCACTATTAATGCTGGTTTGTACGTAAACCACAGACAAAAAAGCGTTCACCACAAATGTTGGTTTGTACGTAAACTACATACAAAAAGGCGTTTACTATAAATGCTGGTTTGTACGTAAACTACACACAAAAGGCGTTCACTATTAATGCTGGTTTGTACGTAAACCAAACACAGAAAGGCGTTCACTATTAATGCTGGTTTGTACGTAAACCACAGACAAAAAAGCGTTCACCACAAATGCTGGTTTGCACATAAACTACACATAAAAAGGCGCTCACCATAAATGCTGGTTTGTACGTGAACCACACTTAGAATGGCGTTCACCATGGATATTTGTTTGATATTCTGCTTCTGTCACGTCCCTTTTAATACTCTGCAGCGTAACATTTTGGGAGAATATACCTTCACTATCCATAACGACGATAATTCAAATGCAGCATATTAGATGTTTTTGAAAATTCGCGTTGGCTCCTTTTTATTTTTTATTGATGATTAGAGTAGTTCCATGGTTTCAATATTCATGAATTCTTTACTAATTCACCCATTAGAAGCGTACGGTTTCCTGAACATCTAAAATGAAACAGTACAGACTCTTCGAAATCCTTAATATGTTACCATATGTGTCTTGTTCAGTTTACTTTTTAAATTAACATAACTTAAAGAAAACATTCATTTTTTTCTTTCGGGAGATTTTTGGTTATCTTTTTTCTTATTCAGGTGAACTTCCATAAGGCATTCAACATAGGACGAATCATGCACGCAAAGTCAGTAAGCGAATGGAACAAAAAGAACCGCGCTAAGGCTGACCCCGCCGAGGTACCTTATCTTTCTTTCTCCTTCTCTTACTCTTTCTTACTGTCAATGGAATTTCTTATTTGCAGTTATGTGAATTAAAAAAAATACTTTGACCCATCTTTAATGAAAGCCCAACATGTAGAAAACAAAACTGGAGGAAAACTAGTAATTACGAGAAACTATAGCGATGATAATCATTTTACGAGTTAATATTCTCCTCATCCACCAAAACATTATTAGTTTTTTACATGATAGTAATGGCCTTATTAATACTTCGATGTTCTTCCCAATATAATGTATGCTGTTTATGTTACAGGTGCAATGTTTCCCTATCTATTCCATCCTTCTTGCCATCAATCGTACAACAGTCGACTTTTTCAGTCTTGATATCGAAGGAGACGAACTTGGAGTGCTAAAGACTATTCCATTTAAAAAGGTGAATATCAAAATGTTAGCTGTGGAATACTCTCACGGCAAAAATGGACCAACTGGATTACAACATTTCATGGAACGAAATGGATACGAAACATTGCTAAAAGTGTCACGTGATGACTGGGGCGTTAATGACTTAATATTCCGGAAGAAAGGACTGACACATTGACACACATCATCAATACATGTGTACTAGTATCTGATGGTTTTTTTAACAGAAATTGATTGCGTCATCCGTTTTTGAGATTGTCGTCATGAATCTGTGAAACGAAGGCTCAAAAGTATGTAAGAACTTAAGAGTGCCAAAGACGATTCCATTTGAATTCAAAAAGGTTAGTATCAAAATGTTAGCTATGGAATATTCTAACAGCAGAAATAGACCAACCTCGAGTATATTAAATACTTAGTAAATATATGTTTGAGCAATGAACATTATCATCCACATTGTCTAATCAATTTTAATGTGTTCAGCTCATCCCGTTGACTTCACTTAAATACATTGAATTAAGGCGTATACACATGAGATAAAACATATATTTTAGTGAAATTAAAATATATTGTGATTTCAAATATGCTGCAACGCTGACAAAAGGTATTTTTTCTTTATCAAAAACAGGAGCAAGCGAATTTTTTTCCAGTTAAACCAGTCACTTACTTTACATCATCTGAACAATAAATGATAAGTGCCGTTTATGCTCTGTCGGCGGTGGAGCATCTTTAAAAAAACGTTATTGCAAATTAAGTGTCTTTAAAACTACATCAAACAGTGGTCTTTATAAAAAGATCAATTATAAATTGCACTCTTCTTTGTTGATAGTAGCTTTTGATATCCATGGTATAACATTGCTTGAACTCTTCACATTGAGAATTGATACATGGCCTGTGTAATAACCAGGCAGTCATAGTTAACAAAACAGAATCATTCATGTTGGTGTAGTAAACGTCAAATCAAAACCTCAGATGTATGTCAGATCGCCAAATATTAACTTTCATTTTTCACGGCAAAATCGCCAACTATTACGACCGCAAAGATTCTCAGCTATACGGTATGATTTAATGAATTCATACACAACAGGATGACAATGAATTTACATACATATGTAAACTTTGGACAGGGAGAAATGAAGGAGGCGGCAGAAAACAGGAAAAGTAAAAGTAAGGTATACAGATAGGCGCGGGAGGAGCGGGGGAGAGAAGGGGAAGGAAGTTTCGTTACCATTTTTTAAAGATATGATTTACTAGAATTACACTCTCCGATGCTGAAAACTGAAGATTATTATATTTTGTTATGTATCTTGGTGTTAACTCTTACAAACTAGAATAATTTATGAAAAGTTGAACTCATTGTTTAATGTCAACATACAGTAGTTAAACTCTATAACACAATTTGCATTTCTACCGAAACTGGTTCTATACAATATAGCAAGGTCAATTTCGATTTGCAATATTAATGAATGTAGAAGCATTTATGTAACGCGTGGTGATAAATCAATAATGTTGTAATAAACGTGTGGGTGGATGGATGTATGCATCTGTGGATCACTTAAAGGCCCACTACCTTTGCGGAACAAATCATAAAGGTTTCTTAAACATCAGAAAAAATATACCGAGGACCTAAGATGAGGTTACAACACCCAACATATGCAAGATTTCTTGCGTTATACAAAAATTTATATGATAACTGTGGAGAGTCATTTCGCTGTTTTGCCGTCTGGCGCAGTGATAGTCAACTACCGGGCGGTATTTAAGCCGACGGCAGGAAACATAAGACGACCCGCGTTATGGAAATTAATATATCTTTTATTTTAATAAAATTGTTCAGGTGATGATACGTGTAGTATTAACGGTAAGTTAAGAACCTTTACGACTACAAAATTATCGATCTCGGTTTTACATTCCCATTTTATAAATTAAAAGCCGTTTCGGAAAGGTAGTGGGCCTTAAATATTTATACTGGTGGCACGCAGTGCCTGGATTGTTTTCTTATCTTGTTTAGTATGATAAATGACAGGGATATCGATTCGAACTTTTTAAGTTTTATTACATTTGACATCGACGATTTTGCATCATGATAATAAAACCCAGAAGCATAAAATTACAATTAACCTATCACAGGTGACATAAAAATGTGACGTTTCCAGTCGCTTTGTTCCAGAACTGTTTAAATGACAGTATTTACATGGTATTGTTGACTAATTATACATACAACATTTTGAAATACAATACAAAAGTACGCTTTTAACACATGTACACAAGTACACATGCTTTACTTTGCCAAGTCGCCGTTGCTAATGTAACTAGCACCATATAGTTTATCAAATATCCCTTAGTTACAACTATTACACTGTAGAACTATAACACTGTAGAACTATTACACTGTAGAACTATTATACAACCAACAAATCAAACCACATGTTCGTTGTTTCTTGTTCTTTTAAATCAATTTTTCTCTATCAAGTTCATATGTTGTCGATTCAGCCTTTCGTCCAAACTACCACATGGGCTGAATTATCTGGCTTTTGTAGACTTTGAGAACATTGCTACACCCAAAGTTCAGAAAAAACAAGGCAATACAAATGTGCGATATGTCAGTAATTGATTTACTGTAATTTTAGATGCTATTGATAATTAAACTGTCGTCATATCTCTGCTTTACCTTATCCTGAAACCAGATTTGTTTAATTATCAAATCAGGTGTTTGACCTGTATAATGATTCTATATTCTAATCAACAGGTTAACAGGCGAGAATATTAACCTTAAAAGTGTTTGATAAAGTACGTGCCATAGGATAGAATCGTTAATGAGGTTAATCATTAGATCAATTAATACTGTATACGTACTTATTATGGTACAATCAAAATTTTAGTACACAGCTAATTTTGGACAATTTAGCGCAATGTTGAATTCGCGCATTAGCAGTAGTTGACGGCATTCTGGAAATGCTATTAGCATGGTGATTATACATAATTGTGTAGCGCAAGTGATTTAATGCTAAAACCGCTAAAATAGAATTCTCGCTAAAATAAGTACGTTTACAGTAGGTAAATTAGACCTTATTTTTTACACAACACAAAACTGTGATTTAATAATAATAATAATCAAACATACAATACCATAATTTATTAATTTCCTTAAATAAATTTTTAATTAAAATGTATTCCTTAGATAGAAATGGCCATGAAGCAGTAGCTATGTATTGATTTGTTGAATATAGAAAAATGTTGGAATGGTTTTTATTTTATGTTGAAGACGGGTCGCTCAAGTTTCGTTCTTTGAACATTTTTTTTTTCTTTCTTTTTTTAAAGTTTATTTAAAGATGCTCCACCGCTGACAAATAGTATTTTTTCACTATTAAAAACTCGAGCAAATGATTTAGTATTTTTCTTCAGTTACAAAAGTTACTTACTTCACACCATTTCCACCATTGAAAAGTTTGAGCTTCTAATTTTAATTTAGGTTAAAAATATACAAAAAAAATTAATTGCATCCCGAAAAAATTCAGTGTCACTATATCCTATATGGAGTGAAATACTGATTGCGCATGCACCAAAAGCAAAATAAATTGTTTTTTTTTTATATATATTTTTGTGTTAGTTAGACATATGCATACATGATTACACACCAATTATTGTACAAATGATGAATATCAATTATGCTCTGTCGGCGGTGGAGCATCTTTAAGGAACTCCGTGTAAAATATCAAATTTGCAAAATATCTTCCAGTTAAAGAAATGGAGCTTAATTTAACTATTTTTAGGTCATCTGACCCGAAGGGTCAGGATGACCTATTGTCATCATGCACCGTCCGTCGTCGTGCGCCGTGCGCCGTGCGCCGTCCGCCGTCCGCCGTGCGCCGTCCGCCGTGCGCCGTGCGCCGTGCGTAAACTTTTTATTCAAACGACTTCTTCTCAAGAACCAGAAGGCCCAGGGTACTCATATTTGGCGTGTAGGTTGCTGGGATGGAGGGCTACCAAGTTTGTTCAAATGAATGACCTTGACCTTCATTCAAGGTCACAGGGGTCAAAAAGGCTAAAATTTTTAAACAACTTCTTCTCAAGAACCAGAAGGCCCAGGGTACTGATATTTGCCCTGTAGGATGCTGGGATGAAGGGCTACCAAGTTTGTTCGAATAAATGACCTTGACCTTCATTCAAGGTCACGAGGGTCAAATAGGCTAACAGAATCATTATAAACAAAATTTTGTGAATAACTAATGCAGGCCTAGAGACCTGATATTAGGCCATGTGGCATGCTGGCGGCAAGTGAAGGCAAGTTTGTCCAAATGAATGACCTTGATCTTCATTCAAGGTCACAGGGGTCAAATAGGCTAAAATCTTTAAATGAATTCTTCTTAAGAACCAGAAGGCCCAGGGTACTGATATTGGGCATGTAGCATGCTGGGATGAAGGACTACCAAGTTTGTTCAAATGAATTACCTTGACCTTCAATCAAGGTCACAGTGGTCAAATAGGCTAAAATCTTTAAACGATTATGTTGTATTGTACTAATAGTCAGATGACCGTTAAGGCCCATGGGCCTCTTGTTTAAAGATGTTCCACTGCTGACAGATCATAAATGATACTCAATATTTGAACAAAAATTGGTATTTAATCGTGTTATATGTCTGATTAAGACACAAAATGATATAAAATAATTAATGAATTTCTTTGCTGCATGCACTTTCAGAACTTCAATCTATATAGGATATAGTGCTGTGAATTATTTTTCAGGACGCAATTAATTATATGTTTTTAATTAGAAGTAAAATATTGATAAAGAAAAAAAACATTTGTTGAAGTGATATACCATCTTTAAATCTAAAGCAAAACTTGTTTTTGATAGAAAATAGACTTAAAAAGTGTTCAATTAAGATTTGTCTGAACCGAACCGAAAAAAACGAAAACTGATCAAAAAAAAGTTGAAACCGAACCCAGCTGAAAAAACATGAACCGTGACATCCCTATTCGTGATCGAGGCCTAGAATCTACATCGATGTCCATAATTATTTAAACCATAGAAAATCTAGTTAACTATTAGTCCTTTGTTATATTTCGTAACTAAACATGTTATACTTTCTCATTATAAAGAAAGTTGGTTCCATTTACAAAATTGCTGCTGAAAATGATTACATTCAGTTCGTAAAATTAGGTTAGCATTGCACTGTACATGTCAGATCGTCTAACCCCGATTGCAGATTGTGTACGTCTAAATTAGATACTTATGTTAATATATCTAAACTGATGAAAAGTATGCATCGTTTATGTTTACATTGTTAAAATATTGCCAACATGTGGATTGTTTTGGCTGGAGCTGAATACCCAGCGTTCCCGCTGACATGACCCTGGGTAACTGGTTTTTCAAAACCAGCGTACGGCACATGATTACATGTATCAACAACTTGATCGGCTGACAAAAGAAAGACTGAATGTTGAATTTTAATTTCAATGTTAAGTGATATCTTTAACTAGATTGGGCTTACGAAACATTGGCGATTTCTTCAATGTATTTTCAGGTACATCAAGTACAAATATACTTTGTTGGGGTGCTGTTTTGTGCACAAAATTTCAGCGCAATAAAAAAAAATAAAATATATTACTTTAAATGTTCATCTTAATTCATTATCTGTGGTGAAAGTCATTAAAATGATTATATATACAGTCTTTAATTCAACCATCTTTGTTGCAATATTCAAAATACCATCATTTTTAGGTCATCTGACCCGAAGGGACCTATAGCCATCATGCTTCGTCCGTCGTCGTGCGCCGTCCGCCGTCCGTAAACTTTTCGCATTTTGAACTTCTTCTCAAGTTTGACCAGTGGGATTGAGCTGAAACTTACCTGAAATGATCCTGAGATGGTCCCGACAAAGTGTTCTTATTTTTCGGGTCGATCCAGCCGCCATCTTGAAAACACATTTTGAACTTCTTCTCAAGTTCTACCGGTGCGATTTGGCTGAAACTTGCATGAAATGTTCCTGACATGGTCCTGAAAAAGTGTTGTTACATCTCTGGTTGATCCCAAATCGAAGATGGCTACCATTACACGATATCTAATTAATTTCCTATATGATTATTGCCAAGGTAATCAGATGACCGTTAAGGCCCTTGGGCCTCTTGTTAATATTAGTATGAAATAACTCTGAAAAAAAATTAGTTACGTAATAATTAAATTTTGTAATAATGCGAAGTTCATTATACAACATAGAGAACATACAATTATACGTAAATATAATATACCTTGGAATTGAGCGCATATATGCGAGAATCCATCACTAGCACAATGGCCGATTGGTTAATCCGTTTTCTCTACCTTCTAAATCTATCATCTTCTTAAATAACACTAGCTGACCACAGGGCGTGAAACCAATCATACCGAACCAACTGCTTTTGTATAAAATCGAATTTCTTATCTGTGTTGTCACTTGATTCCTTCTGTCATTGTTTCAGCCAATCAAAAACGACGTTACGAACTATAACATCATTTTTTTCATATGGGAGGAGAGAGCAATTTGTCATGTCAATGAAGCGAAATTGAAATTCTGTTATGATCGCATGCAATTCGAATGATATCTCTATTATGGCAAATATGATTAGAAATGAAAAAATATAATATTTAGGGTGATCGGGTGGTGTAGTGGTTAAGCCACTCGCCTTTCACCTAGCCGGCCGGGGTTCGATCCCCGGCACGCACTCCGGTTTCCCTCCACACTAAGATCCCTCACGCGCTTACATCCGGACTATGAGAGTGATTTGCATAACTTGTTTCGTAATCGATGTAAAATAAATAAAGTTTATATTTAATGAAAATATAGTTCATGCTAAGTTGTGTGTTTACAATAGAGTTTCGATTACCAATGCAGTTTGTACACTATAACTTCCACCTACATTCCTATATTATATCATTAGTAATGTAAGAAAAACCTCGATATAAATTGGTCCATATATGACAAAAGTCAACAACGTCAAGAAAATAGATAGCGTGTTTTGCATGTTTAAAACAGAGGTATAGTTAAGAGAAAGGCACTTGACATTTCAAAGAGACTTAGCGTTCGATGAAAATGCCCTGAGTAGTAATATTAGTAATGCTAAAGATGGTTTTCTAATCATGGTCTGGAATTATTGATGGGCGGTATAGGTATCTCATAATCATATATCACTAGGAATTCCGTCTTTGCACATTACAGAGTTACCTCCCTTGCGAGTAGGTATCCATTGTGACGTCATTGTTATGTGAGCGATACTCACGTCGTTTTCTCAGAAAAGTATTACGTTATGCTCGCAAACACATGACGTCATAATCAATACCTACCTGTAGGGGCTGATAACTCTGTGATATGCAATGACGGAATAACAAGGTGTACCATTGTAAACAAAATAACAGCAAACATTCTTATATTTAAATCATATGTAAAATATAATGATAACATTTTGAAATGTTAGTTAATGCGTTAGTCCCTTTTTTCTAAATATAAGGTCGTTAACGCCTCCATCATCTCTGGACACCTTTAGTAGCGTATCATAACCTTTATTCTCCATGAATTTCTGAACAGCATGGCTACCTTGTACGCCGTGCGCTACTTCCACTGTTAACATTTTTATGTTGACCTTGTCAAATGGAATCGTCTGCAACACATCAAGTTCGTCTCCTTCGATGTCGAGACTGAAGAAGTCGACGGTTGTCTGGTTTATGGCTAGTAGAATGGAATACAATGGAAAACATTGCATTTTAACGATGTCTGGTTTGAGATGTTGCTGGTGCATCCAGGTTTTAACTTTATCAGCGTGTACAGGTCGTCCCCTGTTGAATGCCTTGTTGAAGGAAACCTTAAAAGAGGAGGAAATAAACGAATTAAAAAAAAAGTTAAGCTTTGTGATGTCGAATTCGGATAACTCGATGACATGTTTTCAATGAAAATAACTGTTACGTCATTATTTTGTTAGCGCAATTCACGTCGTTTTCTCCGAAACGTATGACGTTACGCTCGCAAACACGTGACGTCACAATCAATACCTACTTGCAAGGGCAGATAACTCTGTAATATGCAAATACGGAATAGCTCCTGCTTAACATTATCAAATTTGATATCCGTTGAAAATTAAAAAAAAATCATTTGTATGAAATTGTGCAAGTATCCTTGATAAAAACATATAGTATATAGCTAAAGATAGCAATACCAATATTATGTTTGCAAGAGCCTAGATGTTGTACATTATGTATCATATACCTGAATGCAATGAAACGGGAGAAAATAATATATGAAAGAAAACCATTGAATTATTCGATAGTTTGTTATTCAGGAGATGAATGACGCTATTCCGTCACCATGACCATTGTATCGGGTTTATGAGTCTGATGTCGACCATGTTTTACAGACACAAGTGGAAATTTGGGTAGTTTTTCATATAAGATTGATTTTTGACTAGTGTTGAGCAGGTGTTTGATATGTTTGTAGCCTTTGAATCTGGTCGTGTGATGTTTTACGAGCACTTTTCCGAGGGAAATGATGACACCAGAGATTCTATGTCTATTAGTTGTTCATTAAACCGGAAAATAATAACAATAAAGTCGAGTCAAATACAGAAAATTGATATTAGATTCGCAATATTAAAACCTTTATGAGAATGTCTGTACTTCAATATACGAACAAAATCTTTATATTGCAGAAGAATACATACAGACAACAGGCTAATTTACATAAATCCAATATAAATTTTTACAGTTTTTATCATTGTTGTTGTCGTTCCTTCCACTGACTATAAATCCAAATCTGGGAGACTGGAGAAAGTCCATACTTTTAAATTATCCTAGTCTAGTGTCGGAGGCACATGGGTATAAGAATTAGTTATGTACAGTTTATACATGTATGTACGTGTATAGTATTATATTTACATTTACTTGTCACTTCTACTATATAAACTAACCAAGGCAAAGTAAAGTATATGACGGTATAACTGATACTCAAAACGTGACCATAGTGACGTCACTAAAATGGCTGTTCTATCTTGTGGATTAAATCGTCGTTGATAAATGTTTTCGTGGTCTAGCTTTAATAATGTTAATGCAGAGACCCTAAAATGAGTTGATGATATAAATATAAGCATTAAACTCTCTTCTATGGTCTATATACATGCCATAGGAAGATAGTTTAATGCTCAAATACAGAATTCAAATACGCTAAAACGTCACTTCTCGTTATTCTTCATGTTTATAATAACCATTTTGAAGAGAAAACACTTTCTGTATTGAACTAATAGCAGTGATTTACCTCCGCAGGGTAGGTATGGGGGTACAGACAAGCATTCATGGTGAGTGCCTTTCGGTGTTTGGATTTCAACATGGCGTAGTTCGTTGGGTCTCCTTCAATCAATAACCCGTTCCATTTTCGTACTTTCTCAAAGAAGAATGTGTTCGAACCTTTTTCACCGTTCAGTGCTCCACATTCAATGTAAAATCCGCCTTCCTGAAAACAAAAGTTTTAAATGTCATAAAATAAAATCTCGTTTTGTCAAGGCATGCACGAGATTAAGTCTGGTTTAGTGCAGTAATTAACATCGTATCTATTTTTTCTAAATGTTATTTTTGTCTATTTATGAGAAGTCTGCATAACAAATTACCAAGTCGTAAAATGTAGTCTAGTTTTGCATTTTAATGGGCCTAATCTTATTTTTAATGGGCGTGATATTATCTTAATGGACTTACTCTTATTTTAATGGGCTTAACTTATTTTAATGGACTTGATCTTATTTTTAATGGACTTCATCCTATTTTAATGGGCTTATTCTTATTTTTAATGGATTTAATCTTATTTTTAATGGACTTAATCTTATTTCAATGGGTTTAATCTTATTTTAATGGGTTTAAATCTTCTTTATAAAAACGCCTTAGCTAGTCACCAAGTACTAAGATAATTAGTATATATCAACAAATGCAACATATTAAAATCACCTTGAAGTTTAAAGTCTACATTTGTCAATAGTGATTTAGCTCAGTACTTACCATGTAGTTCAATCTGCTATCTACAAACGGGGTTTGTCCGTTAGAATATTCCAGTCTGTTTGGATTGTCCAGGTGGTACGGTTCCAAAGATGGCGGCTCTATATAATAATCCCGGATGAGTTCCACCAACCGGGAATTTGTTTGGTCCACTTTAGCAGAGTTCAGATCTGCTATTTCTTTTTTATAGTCCACCGACTGGTCTCGATGTGGTGTGAAAGTTAACGGTTGGAATGGTTTCGGTTGTTGACAGTTTCCAGTCGGTAGATTGACTCCATTGTTTACTCTGCTAAGTTTATTAAGATTTGCTGCAAAGTACATGTCAGACACAGGCGATTCCAATGGTATAACATTAGTGAAATAATGTATAAACAGGTAACACACTACAGCACCTAGTACTCCGACCAAAGTCAGCGATTTCCAGCTGGCTTTCATAATTGATATTCTTCAGATCATCGACTCCGGATTTCAAACTGTAGGAAAAGGAAAAGGACCATTTACACATTAGCTGTGATTTATAACAACAACAACTGATTATGTAAAATGTGGTAAATATAGAGAAAGAAGGCGCCTATTATGTAATTAAAGATGTAGATCACTTTCTTTGGAAATCGAAAAGGGTCGGCATATCAGGCCGATAGTGCCAGTAAACAATAGGATTTGTAAACTTTGTTTATCAAATGAGGTTGAAGACGAGGTTCACTTTTTAACACAATGTGAGTTTAACAATGATTTACGACGGCCTCTTTTAGTTGATGCTCAGAAATATGTTGATTTTAATAGTATGGATAATTTCAACCAATTCAAATACCTCATTGATAATTCTCCTCCAAATTTACTATAAAACAACTTAATGCAATGTGGAGAAGGAGAAGTAACATTTTGAATTCCGTAACATAACAATACAATACAATTGAGATACGAGATTTGAAGTAATTTATAGTAAATATCCCGAAAATTTTTCAAATCTCATATTTGCTGACAAAAATCACATGACTGTTAGATATATATTCATCAGTCTATCCACCAAATACAAAAGAATGTATGACAACATCAATTTTCATTGAACTAGTCTCCTGTGCGCAAATCAGGCTTTTCAAACTTCAAACTTTATTAGTCTCTTTACAAAATACATTGTGTAGAGAACATATTTACAACAGTCAAGAAATGCAACATAGAAGGAGGACAAATTATATGACTTTTTTTACATAACTTTGATAAATTTACATAAATTTCTCATTATTTTTATATTCTTTGAGTTCAGAAGCTGTGAAAATTTCATGATATTTGGTCTGGTGTAATAGTACTCATTAACATATAATTTCCTTTCTAAGGTCAAAAACGGACACTTTAATAAATAATGGAATTCATCACAAATATCATTGGTATCACAATAAGTACAAATTCAAATTAATCCATCTACCAGACTCCACAATGAATTGATGATTACTTGTTCTAAATTTACACATTAAAATGCTTTCATTATCATTTAACATATCAAAATATTTTTCAAAATTACATTCGTTTTTGTATATTAAAGTTATATGTGCCGTATTTTTCATACTCACGAATCAAGATGAGCTTTTAATATGTTATTCATTACCAAAAGTAACCATCATATTGAGAATTACACTACTTTCAATCCATAGGTTTTTATTTTACAAGCACATATAAGAGGTGAAAATGATTTTGGCAGTACTGCCAAAAATCATGATATTTACATCTATAGTAATTGAAATGAGTACATACAGTCAGACCATGAAGCCCAATTGTAGTATACAATTTCATTTCACATTTTTACAGTGTTATTAGTAATTGTAAAGTGATATCTGCAGGTATGTTTCTATCTAAACATACATAACGCATAAAATACAACAACTTCACAGTATATAATGTATGTGTTGTAGCTAATATTTATCAGGCATATAAAGTAATTTGAATGACTTTCAAAGCTTAATTCATCAAACCTTGTGGTTTTCAATAGATTAATGAAGAAAAAATAACATGTCAAAATTTTTGTCCAATTACGGCACATATAACTTTAATGTTGTAATACAATACCATTTATTAAAGCGTCAAATGTCAATTACATAAAACGATGAATATGGATCGTTTTAGATATGATTAGATATTAGGGAAGTATGGCTTACGACACATTTTTGTTTGTTTGTTTGAGTTTTACGGCCCATCGACAACTAAGGTCATTTAGGGCCAAATACGAGACATTGATAGTTAGAGTGATATACATATTCAATAAAGGATACGTTTCCTATAAGTAAGTTGACGAAGATAATGTTTATCTGTAAATTTCATGGCTATAATAACTAAGTAAGTCGGGTCCTGCAATTGACTGAAAAAAACGTATTTTAATTGATGTATAGCCAGCAAAAAGCCGGAACTTAAAACAATGAGCCGTTGCGTGTTTAGCAACGAACATGAAACTACACTTCAAGTAGTGACATCCGTTGTTCAGAGATTATACTTTAAACTCATTCACCCCTGAACACACATTTAGACTCTTCAAAATTAAACACTAGTCCAGTCCATTATGAAAATTCAGGGGTGAATTAGTTAAGATCAATAAAATTTTCAATTTCAAGGAAAACCAGCTTATATTGGTCCCATAAATATTGGAGTCGTCTACGTTGCATGTGATAAGTGACTAAAAGTTGACATATCTGTTTAAATAATTCTACCCCAGATATCCATGAATGTTCAAGTTTAACTGTATTAGATTAAATAGATATGATACTTATATGTATCTACAATGATTATTGTTTTCAAATTATAAGCAATACATAAAGCGCAAACATACTAACAAGTATACTGTGTTAGAACTACATTCTGCATTTAGTTATCAGTATATATTTTGTTTTAAGGACATGGTAATAAAATGCCTTATCAATTTTATTTTTATCTATATTATTTATTCATTTATTGATTGTCAGATATGTATTTCCGAAACCATTTGTTTACCATTCCGTGATGCGATTGGTCAGTTAGGGTCAGAAAGGTTATTGAAACCCGATTTTGAGATTGGAACAGAAAATGTTCATCTATAATGGTCTACAAACTTGACCTAGGGACAGTGGGACACCATTGGTTTACTGAAGAGAATTTAATTATCAACATTACTCTATTTTATCACGTATGTACTGTCAATGTGGTGTAAAGTACCCATATGCAAGTAAACATTGAACCATTTTAACAGACACTATATATGTGTGTGTTTGAAACAATTATGCAAACTTTTAATACATAATTAACAACTTTAGCCAATATCTCATGTAATGAAACATTTTAAATGATGTAATATTTACCCCCAATTTCATACATGTTAGAACGAATATACGTACCCGGCCTACTATACCTTTCGGTCGGCTACGAATGTGTCGTAGTGGAGCACTGCCTTCGAAAATCACTCGGGCACAGTTTTCTATACTTTTTTTGTAGGTTTCCAATCATTTTATGCGTATACATGCATTTACATATTATTTTTGTCCAAAACAAACATAACTATCATTCGTAATATCTACCGTACCGCTCACACGACGTCATGTACTACGTAAATAAATAATGCCTCGGTGGGAATTTGATAATCTATGTGGTTCAGTTTTATTGCCTAGTAAGTAAGCGATATCGAACAAGTAAGATAAAATGCAAATAAACGTTTTATAACGGTTTGCATTATCATTACTTTGCTCCATTAGCAGTAATAGGGAACAATTGTAGCTCTAAAGACGACACCATTTTCTGTCTAAAAGTCTTTTGAGCTACAATATTGCAGCTACGTACATGTATACAAATGTATAAATGATAATCACGCGGTGTCATACATGATTTAACAACCATTATCAGACTAGGAACGTCCGTGTCAGTGCATGATGATGCAACGACAACATGCTATCATCGGCACTACATTTTATCCCCGCTTTCCCCTGAAGCTAGTAGTACACGTACGTGACATTACTAAAACAATCAACATTGGGATCAATAATTTTGGATTTTTTGTATAATAATTTTTGATTATTTTATAGAGAAATATTTCTAAAGTAAAATGTTTAAGAATTCATGAATGTCAAACACGGGTCTGATGACCAGTAAATTCGAGTGCACATATGTATACGATACAAGTGTACGTGATTACAAGCTGGCTAACCACAAACTCGTGTGCATTTCATTCAGTACACAGATAGGGAAGTAATAATTTACAAGCGAAGACGTTTATCACTGAGACCTGACCTACACATTGCGTGGCTTTGCCCGTCCATTTCTTTCCTAAATTTAGACTCTGTTAAGCCACTTCGGTTCTTATAAATATATATATATATATATCATCATCATTTACATAGATACAGTAAAATAGCACGCATTCCTAACAATTGATCATGTTACTAGTGTTCAACTTTACCAGAGTCGTGATCGATTTGCACTTTGGTTATTCACCATATCGTATCCTTCGACCTTTTTTATGATAAATAAGTGTTTTAGGCTGGGCTATATGTATACTTACTACTACATTGAAGGACTACTCAGCATCGAGAGGCCAGCCTATTATTAGGGCAGTCAAGTCCGCCATTCCCCGTAGATTAATATATCGCATGTCGAGAGTAAGCGACACGTACAGCAGAGCACTACCCCTCAAGGTAATGCACAGGGACTTGGTAATTAGTTATAGCCACAGGCATTTGACTCTATAGATATTTCTCACAATATACACTGCCCTCCAAAGGTTCTGTTACATATGACATGTAGCTGTCAATTTCTTTCCGAGAAAATCCTCGAAAAAAACAATTAATGATTAAGAGAAGATAAATAAGTTGATAAATAAAAAAGAATTATATATTTAAGTTGATAAATAACATATATATATATACTGTATTAAAAAGGCTTACATATTTTGTACTTTAAGTATATTTGTAAATCTGCACGAGTAACAGAACTTTTGAATACTGACACAGTTATATATAGAGAGAAAATATCCATAGAGCCAAACGCATGTGGTTTAAGCTAGGCTTTAATATCGGACATATAGGCATATTTATACAATGCATATCATAATTACACATCGGGACGTGGGAATTAGATACAGCATAAACAGACACTGGTATTTGAAATAAGCACAGGGACCTGGCATGAATTTCTAACCAACAGTATATATGTGTGTGTGTATTATAGTATCAAGGGTATTAACTCTACTGAAGAGAAAAACGGACATATTTAACCAGAGAAAAATATATTTATATATACTGTTGGTTAAATTCGTGCCAGGTCCCTGTGATTGTAAGTAGATTACGAAGCGTCTCAAACAGTTTATAAATAATAGGCCAGTGTCTAAATATAATTCGACTGAGACTAATATCCAGGCCCCTGTGCCATCACACAACCGACACATGTATACCGATATACACGATGTAATACACATTCCAATGCAACGTTGAAACTACACATGCAGCATCAATTGAGCGTGTATTCACGTGTATTCACGGATATGGCCGAAATTATCGTCACATTCTGCGTAGTTGTATAGACCTACATGATCTTGACATCTCATAAATCGATTCGTCCACAACATAACGAGAAAGACTAACATTTGTGTCTGGGGAATTACATATCAACACTAAATTAATAAAGGAACCCGCATATACTTACATATACACTGTAGATATATATCAGTGAGCTCCATTATAATCTATTTCCTTGACAAGCCTCGTTTTCCGTTATACGCACATGTATAAATAAAATCTCAGTAATTAGATCGTTGCCATGGAGAAAAGACACTGGCCAACCACCATTCATGCTATTGACACAAACCGACCGGGGGTCTCCACTGGTCAGTGTGTGTATGTTGAGCAGGCCGACGGTAACGTTGGTGTTGTGTCACTCTCTCTATGAGTATATAATATCCACAGGAAGACGTATGTGTGAGCCGGAATATCTATCCACTAGGGGAGGGGCATCCTCGATACGCCAGGGGTTACTATCACTGTCATTAGATATCCACCCCTTGGATTATCTCACAGTAAAACTGCAGATAGTTCAGGAGGAACAGACTGGCCAATCACAAACCTGAAGATGTAGACTTCTTCTGGAGATAACAGAGAGAGCGACCACAGGGATCTAAGAATTACAGTTTATATAATTATGGACCCACCAGAGTCAACTGAAAATGGTCTTAGAGCAACACCCATGTAACTTCTAATCCACAGTCAGGGGCGTAGTCAGGGTTGAAACAATGTGGATGCAATGTTATTCCTGCCGAATCAAAGCAACTTGTCCCGGAACAGTGGAAACAATCCAGGAAACCGGATCGAATTTCTACGACTCCGCTTTTGATATATTTTACAATGATGCAGTATATTAAATCCAAATAAATACTGAAATTCAGGATTCCCGGCATTTTGTACACTTTAGTTTTTTGTAGACAGGTGTATTAAGAATAAAATTTGATTCGTGTCTTAGTATAACCAATTGTAAATAAATAAATGTTGATAACACAATTAAGTATTGTACAATATTTAACAACGGTGATGATAAATACAGTGATGTTTTCAAAATAGTCTATACAACTTCGTTCTACTCATCAGACACCCTCTCTCTGATACTTTCATACGAAACAAAAAGGGACTCCCAAAGAAACAATCGCTTGTAGGTTTCCTATGAGAAGTCGCCTAGTTATACTATGTTAGGGACCTCCGATCCACCCACCGACCACAGGTACCTGGCTCGTTTTTTTTATATTGACATGTTATAGTAATATGTACTAGAACATGTCATTTAAAAAAACGAGCCAGGTACCTATGCACCGACGTAAGCATACGGGAAGGCCAATTAGGGTTTAGGGGAGCTTTGATTACACCTTGGTACATTGTGCACCTGTGTTTGAAAGAAGAAAGAAACATACCACCAGCATTTAACTTCATTATATATAACAATTAAAATCGATCTTTCTAAATATTAATATTTTTAATACATATATCTTTGCATCTCTGCCCAAAATTAACGTTTAACTATCTAACAACACATTTTGAAGTAAGTTTATAACATTTATAAATTAAACTGGATTTATATCGCCACTTACAAAGTGGAGTTGGGATATTTTTCATTTTATATTATTTCTTTGTGAAAGCAATCCCGGTAACTCTGATTTCTTTCTATTATACCTGTATACCCTTGTGATACTAGTGATTACCTTGATTTACATGTATCATAAACTGTTTCAAGAGGAAAGAGTATCAACGAGATAAATGAACGAATAATTACTCATCAATATACATTTATATAAACCAAAAAGCATTGCATCATGACACACATAAGTCTAATTTGTGAAATATAAATCAGTGATAGACTGATAGTAAAGATGAAAGAACGATTAAATAATACACCAAAGACATCAATGCCCATGATCAACAACAGGGATAATGAATGTGGTTGGTAATGTCTGGAACGGTTTGCCAGAATCGGTCGTGAACGCAGAAACCACGAAAGTCTTCGAAATCCTGCTGGAAATCCATCTAAAGGACACCACGTATAGTAGTTACTAATATTAATCATCGATATTTATGGCATAAACTTTGGAAAAGTGGTATTAGAGGGCGATTACTTAATGTAATTTCATCAATTTATGATAATGTACGTTCGTGCGTGAAACTAAATGGTAAACTATCCGCCATGTTCGATTTGCATGTCGGTTTATTACAAGGTGAATCTTTGTCTCCCATGCTATATTCTTTATTTGTAAATGATATGGAAAGTGAATTTATAAACTCGGATTGTCAAAGTTACCCCTTACAGTTACTTAATCTTTTTATGCTAATGTATGCAGATGATACAGTCTTATTTTCCGAAGACGCTACTGACCTCTAGCATATGCTCAACTGTCTACAGACTTATACGGTTAAATGGAATTTAAAAGTAAACACAGATAAAACAAAAATTGTTATATTTAGGAAAAGGAGAAGAATATTACCTGGTGAAAAATGGACTTTCAATGATAAATCTATAGAAATTGTTGATAAGTTTTGTTACCTGGGTTTGGTTTTTAATTTTAATGGAAGATTTGCTGTAGCACAAGATACATTAGCGTCTCAAGGCAGGAAAGCATACTTTCAATTAAAAAGAAAAATGAAAAACTTTAGCCTTAACACAGAAACAAAATTATCCTTATTTGTTACATATGTTACATGCATATTAAATTATGGTTGTGAAGTGTGGGGGCTAGATGTTTCGCCCCAAGTTGAAAAAATTCACCTCCTTTTCCTTAAAGACATACTTAATGTTAGAAAAACAGTCAATACATCTATGGTGTTTTTCGAAACGGGTAGATATTCATTGTATGTTCAACGTAAGACAGCTGTTATGAAATATTGGTTAAAACTATTGAAAACAAACAATTGCATTCTGAAATCTTGTTATGATGCACTAGTCGAATTGAATAGCAGAAAACCTAATTGTAAAACGAATTGGGTCTATCATATTAAGCACGAACTTTGTAGTTTGGGATTTGGATATGTTTGGAAAAATCAATGTGTTTTAAATGAAAATCATTTTTTGCAAATATACCACCAACGTATTAATGATGTTCTTGTTCAAGAATTATATAGTGCGTTTGATGTATCTCCTAAATGTTATTTGTATAAACATATTGTTCATAATTTTTGTACACAGTTCTATTTAATTAAGCCTGTAAATCATAAATTCAAGAAGTTTTTAAGCCAATTCCGTATGCAATGTCATAGTCTTAATATCGAATCCGGACGTTATAATAATATTCCTAGAAATCAAAGGACTTGTTCATTATGTGATAAAAATGACGTCGAAGATGAAGTACATTTTGTTCTTCTCTGTCCGGCATATTCTGAATTAAGAGAAAAATACATTAACAGATATTTTTATCATAGACCAAGCGTGCATAAGTTTATAGAATTATTCTCTAGTAAAGATGTTAAAATTTTGAATATGTTAGGTAACTTTTTGTTTCGTGCAACAGAGAAAAGAAAAACTCTGCTCACAATTAATTAAATCATAAAATTGCTTTTTATTTGCCGTCAGCATCAACGTAGGTTCTGTTGTGATCACGTCTTTCATACATATGTAGCTTATTAGTATATTGAAATACTGAAATATTGTCCTCCGCCATCTTATACTTGTATACATTGTATGTCATATTATAATGATAATAATTGTACTGTTCCCTATATGCTTGTTATGCATTTGGATGAAAATAAAAACTTAACTTAACTTAACTAATACTTTTGGACCTCAAATGTAATTAACCATTCACAACATATGGACTAGAGGCTGACAAATAAGGGCGAATTCTATAGATAAAAAGTAACCAAGGAAAACAATACAATATAATGTATTCGGGAATACAAGTTCAATAAAACATGTATGGATGATTGGATAATGAAACTTTTTACATGTGTAGATCGATCTGCTATTCCAAGGACCCTGACAGATATATGTTACATTGGATGAGAGAGATCATCAGGGGTTCGAAAGCTGCAGGTGTATGAAGACAATACGAAAATTTAACGAAAAAATTATTAACATGATTTCATCGGAAATCTCTACATATTTTTCTTAGCAGCTCTTAATATATAATCAAATAAAGAATAATTAATTAATGGTATATTTTAGACAAGATTGTCTTGAACAGATAAGAACATCTTTAATAGGCTTCTTTTACTGATGTCGTGGCCAGAAATTTGGTCTTCAGAATTATCAATGATAAAAAAATATTTGGAATTTCGATCCAAAGAAATTTCGATAATGCTAATCTACATATCAATACATATCAATAAAATGCGTATATACACAACATATTTAAACGAGGTGGTGAGACATTACAGATGCCAGACAATATTAGCTTAATACATTTTGACATATCCTTATATTCATGGGGATTGTTAAAGGCCCATTACCTTTCCGGAGCAAAATTTAAAGGTTTCTTAAAAAAAAACATTAATAACATCAGAAAATGCATACCGATGACCTAAAATAAGGTTACGACACCAAACATATACAAGATTCCCTGCGTAATATATGAAAACAGTGGAGAGTCAATTCGTTGTTTTGCCGTCTGGTGCAGTGATAGCCAACTACCGCGCGGTATTTAGGACGACGGCGGGAAACATAATACGACCCGCGTTATGAAAATAAACATTTTATTTATTTTAATCAAATAGTTCAGAATGTGATGATAAATGCAGTATTAAAGGTAAGTTAATAATTTTTAAGACTCTACAAAATTATCGATCTTGTTTTATATTCCCATTTTAAAAATTAAAAGCCGTTTCGGAAAGGTAGTGGGCCTTTAAATAAAAACGGTAAAAAACATACAAATATATGTTAGAAAAGTAAACTGTAGTTCTACGTTAAAGCAATATTCCCCTCATACCCAAGTACATTGTATCTGTGAATAACACATCAGAGCAAAACGACGTTTAAATTAATACATGTAATACTAAATAGGGATAGAAAAATATAACACATCTAGAAAATACTATCTCCGTCAAACGGCCAAAATCCGGCAAATAGTTGCCTCCCATTTTTTCGGACATACTGATTTATATAACAATATTTAGATGTCAAAGTATTATTAACATTGCAAGCATATTAGTTTGACTTGCACATATCTACTGTTTCACTATAAACAATGGACTGAAATGGGCCATAAAACTAGCCCTACTAAGATCGGCTGCTCCCGGCTTAATTCGTAGATTTTATTTCATTCGGCAAACCTCGACCGATTCCGGTATCCTACATACAAGTATCAATCATTTTGACCAGCCGATTAAGTGAACCGATGATATTATTCATAATCACAACATGGCAGGCAAAACTAATTATTATAATTGCTACCGTTTCAGGAGGGTAACAATATATTTGTAAATTTTCAGATTCCTTAATTCTGTTGATATTCATCGAAGGACCAAACTACATGTACCATGGTCTCATCTGCTGAATACGGTTTTGCTATGATATAGGTCCTAGTCCAGAGATGGAAATCACGGCAGTGATAGTAACCCTTGAATATCGAGGATGAGTAGGGGTGTTGGTGACTACATAAGCTCGAAGTCTATGAAAAAAACATTATAATGAGATTTATTATGTCAGACATTTTTATTTTATAATTTTTCCTGTAAACTTAATTTCATTTTTATGTATAGTTAATGAATAAATAATGACACATCTTAATTCTCTGATTAGATAATTGTAATAATAAAATTATGTAAAATATTACACATATGCCATTTGCATTGGTTTGTAGAGCCCGAATTTCGCAGAGGGACATGGGCATTAGTTACGTACAGTTTAGAAATATTTTGATATATATATTATTTGGTCACACGTAGACCTACTTAATGTATGTATGTATGTAACATCAAATAATTAAAAGGATACCAGGATATAAGTTTAATTATTTGTAAACTTTAACTACTTATCGTGTCCTTGTGGGATATTGCTGTATTTTTGTTATATATTTCATTTTATCTGTCCTTTTGTAATCTCCAATTCCGCTGAACTCTGGGTCGCTCATTTGAATATCATGTGGGGCAGTTACCCGTACCTATAGCAACTGGTAGGTGTTTTTTCACCGGCGAAGGCTTTGCTCAAAAATTTAAATCTGAACTTGGTTCTCAATATGATGTAAAACTAATCAATCAAAACCACATTTTAAAACCTAGGTGGAAACGTACGTACGTGTATATATAAACTAGTGATTTTTGTATGCCCATATGTCACTTCTTAGGTGTAGTTGAACATAACTGAGTTGATATCAAGTCTCTTGAGATATAGATCCGTCACCATGACTCGTAGATTGTTGTGTTGTTTGTAATAATTAGTGTAGGGACATTAACAGGTAAGTTATCATCTTATTTATGCTAAATGAGCGACATCAGCCATTTTACACGTGTATATATACAAGACGTTAACTTTCTGTTTGAATATATTTGCTGAATCAGTCTGATATAATCATTTGAACCAGCTGAGATGTAAACACACATCTGTATAATATAAGGAATTTTTGAAGTGAAACAAAACTTACGCTTCGATATTAGTAATTCCATCCACGTTTTTTGTCCTAAAACTGAAAACTGTTGTTCCTCTTAGTTTGACCTCAGAAACAAAGTGAATCATCAATTCCAATTGTCTTCCCTGATATATAAATGTTTTTGCTATATTTTTGTCCATTGTTGTCAATGCGCACATGCATGTTTGTTAAGGATATTGTAAGGTCCGGCTTCGCTGTAAAATGTTTCTGTCACTTTTATAAACGTATGCCCTTGGTCCCGACACGGGGATCACTCATGTACAGTACGACGGAATGAGCATACCTTATCGCATAAATTATACGTGCAACATGCTTATACATAAAATCAATGTTAATAGCACGTATACTGTAGATTAAGAACGAAGACAGTATCCATATAACTACTAGTTCATGTAATTTTCCAATGCAACTTCAAATTGCCTTCCGTTCATTTCTTGTAACCATTATAGGTATATTAAACTCGCCTATCAATATGTCAATGTAAATCTGACATATGTTGACAGACGAGTAACTTACATCTCAGAACGCATTGAAGGAGTGTCTCAAATTTTATATGCAGGTTCCCCTAGGGCCTTAATTGTGCAAATTGCATTTTGAGACTGATCTGTCAACAAGATGGCCGACAAGCTGCCATCTTGGATTTTAATAATTGAAGTTTGTCACCACTATTTCTCAGACAGTACTAAAGGTATCTTTCTCAAATTTCAATTGTAGGTTCCCCTAGGACACTAGTTGTACATATTACATTTTGGGACCGATCGGTCGACAGGTCGTCATTTTGGAATTTGGTAGTTGAAGATTGTTACCGTTATTGTTCAGAAAGTAACGAAGGGATCTGTCTCAAATTTCAATTGTAGGTTCCCTTGGGACCTGAATTGTGCATATTTCATTTTGGGACAAATCGGCCGACAAGATGGCCGACAGATTGCCATCATTGATTTTGATAATTTAAGTTTGTTACCGCTATTTCTCAGAAAATACTGACGGGATCGTTATATTTGTATGTTCCCCCAAGATCTCTAGTTGTGCAAAATTATTGCATTTTGGGAGCGATCGGCCCACAAGTTTGTTACCACTATTTCTCAGTACTGAAGTACTGAAGGTATCTTACGAGGAAAACACAGACGAACAAGAAGAGGCTATGTGATCATGAGTTATATTGATAGTTCATCAGGAGGGCAGACATCGTCGGTTACCCGCGAAATCAGCCTACACTAGGTTGCGGTCTGATACGCAGCATGGGTAATTACCAAGAAACTAAACACAAATTGACATGTAAACATGTTTTATTTATCTTTAATGGTCATTTTCAAACATAAAATACCATTACATGTATATGGAAATACAAACTTATTTCTCTACAAAACACAAAAATGTTCATAAAAAATTTACATGCAGTAATAATGAGACAAAAATAATACAGTACAGACCGACTTTCCTTCCCATCATATTCCATATCCCTAGCACAGGGACATGGCACAACTTTTTTAAACTAACAGTATACACATATATATATTATAGTATATGTATACTACTGGTTAAAAAATTTCGTGTCAGGTCCCTGTGATCCCTAGTGCTATATACTTTCTATGTCCAAAACAAACTTGTTAATTTAGTATGGATAAAACAAGTGAGGAGATTAACTTCCATATCTGGAGAAAATGGAAAAAGAAAGCCATGATAAAAGAACAGTCACAATAAGTAAATCATGTTGCATCAATTTGTTTAAAAATCTTTCAAACATTTTAATCTTTTGATTCTCTCTAAATGAATCTCACACAAAAGAGTAACTGGCAAGATATTGTTTGGCATTTAAAATGGCAACAAAAGTGTATATCATGTACATGGCACAAATATGTTACATCCATATAAATACAATGACTGAATTTGTGTAATACTGTTGATAGTTATAGTGACAAGATTTAATTCTACATCAATACAGTGTATTATCATAAGATAACACATGAATGTCACATATAAATGTTGTTTTTCTAAGAATTCAAGAAAATTGTAAAAATTTTAAACAATCTTAAACAGTTCAAATAGACAAAAAAATCATTACAAACATGCATTTTAAGTGATACTGGTTTTTATACTTAACTAATAAAGTATTATCGGAATTTCTTTTTAAATTTTTTCATATCTAAATGTATTTACTTATAGGTGTTGAAATCAATATTACTTCAACAGCAACTTAAACACTTATGGTCTTAATAAGTCATTACTCTTTTTTGGAAAAAAAAAATAAAAATCATTGTTTAAAAACCATGAGAATAGCATTAATTGATATTGTTATCACATTGTATGTAAAAATTATTATGCACAGAATACTCAATAGTAATCCATATAAAATTCTTTGATATTAAAGTAAACATGACATACCCTGCATGTACTAGAGAAAAACATACTTGTCAACTTATAAGCATTATATAGATCTGTGCTCAGTAATGCTTTTCGTCAGTTGCATTCAATAGATGAAAAATGTTCTTTCCTTTTAATGTAAATCTTTTTGGAAAGTTTAGAATAATATGTTGAAGCTTAATTTTATACATTTACTAGCGTACAATACTGCATTAAATAATAAGTCTAATTAAAGCGTTAAAACTAAATCATTTTGTATTAATGCTGTATAGTTCCTTTTATCCACAGGGGAATGATCTTTGCTATAATCACACCCAAGTAAATTTTAGTGAATTATCTGATATTGATAAAAAACATCAGGAAATTTTTCCTCATGAATCAGTATCAAAGAGGAAATCTTGAAATTTTCTTCCTTTTTTTTTTTTTTTTTTTTTTACAAATTTTACAACCATACAGTTTACAGAACAGATCCATTACGTACACAAGGCACTATAATGTGTATATATGCAGTCTGTAGATAGCAGGGTGCTACATTGTAAATCAAACTCACAGATTAGCACTCAATAACTTTATACACATCCTCGATACTCCAGGGGTTACTATAACTGACTTGATATTAACTTCAGTGATAGTAACCCCTGATGTATCGAGGGTGCTTTACACGTAACCACTATAGAAAATATAATCTTCCCCAGTGTTTTAAAAACTGTAACACTTTTCAATAGTCGATTGAATTAAAATGCTTCATGAATCTTCTTCTGTTGAAAACAGTCAAGTCTATACATGACCATTTTAAAGGATTCTTAAAGGTGCTCCACCGCAGACAGAGCATAAACGATATTCATCAATTTAACAATAATTGGTGATTAATCGCGTATATGTCTAATTAACACAAAAAATAAGATGAAATTATCGATTTTGCTTTTGGTGCATGCGCAATCAGTACTTCATTCCAAATAGGACATAATGTCACGGAATTTTTTTGGGATGTGAATAATTATTTTCAATATTTTTGTCTTGAAGTAACTTAGAAGCTCAAACTGTTCAATTGTGGTAATGGTGTAAAGTAAATAACTTTTGTAACTGAAGAAAAATACTAAATCGTCTGCTCCTGTATTTGATAGCGAAAAATTGCCATTTGTCAGCGGTGGAGCATCTTTAAGATTTTTTTCTCTCCAAATGAAATTTAAAAAGATATGTTGAAATAATTAATAACAGGGGCAAATACTCATATTTATAATAAAAATACCTTAAGTTTGATAAAAGTTTAGTGGTCTCAGCAAATAAAATATTATCTACTTGGAACAAATGTTAAAATCAACAAAGGAAATGTATACTAACTAGAAAACCCATCATTACTAAAAATGGATATTTTACTAAAATACATATATAACAAGTACACATGATAACAACAACGTAAAAAAAATCCATTGTAATCATGCCATAACATATGTTTATCTCTTCATTTACATAGGTAATTTCTACAAAAGAAAATTCCTACTGAATCCTGAAGAAACAGAATTAAAACATGGTGAATTCATTTCGCAGGAAATGTGAAAATGTTCTATTATGCTATTAAGTCTGATGAACACCCTCTTTCTCCAGAACTAATCTTGGAGACAAATTGGAACTACCTACAACAGTTGAACAATATACTAATAAAAAAATTCCACTAATACAAGACTAGAAAAAAAAAAACATGGCACAAAAATGAAATATATCCACTTTGAGAAAGCACCAAAGAGTACCAGATGTAGACAATTGAAGCTATAGGTGTACAATCAGAAATATTAATGCTGAAATTTCAATGAAAGACTTTAACACAGATCAAGAAGAACAAATTAATTTATCCCTTTTTGTGATGTGTATATGTATAACAAGTGAAACATATTTTTTAATAATTGTTAATCGGTAGCTACTTAGTTCCTTTTTCTAGTAGTGTTTACAAAATCAGCTGGAGTTAAATCAATTAAATATCATGTAAGTAGGATAATCTGTCATTTGTTTCCTTTCATATTAAGATTTATGAAACAAATTTAGAATTCATCACCATTGGTAAGCCTTTGTCGAGCAAAAAAGAAAATTTCAAAACCTGAATCCAATATGAAGGGAAACAAATGACAGATTCTATTTATCAAATTACTAACATTTACCTTTGTTCTTATTTTACCAATTAAAACTTTTAACCAGCTTACCGATCAACCAATAAATACAGTGCAAATTTTCTTAAAATGCAGTTCGTTATCCTCTTAAAACATGTTTAAGTAATTTATAAATATAGTGGCAAGCATACATGGCAACACACACAACTTTTTATATTGCAACATATTTCATGACATCATAGATTGATGTTTGGAGAGAAATACACTTGTAAACAATCACTTGTGGTTGCATGGAAAACACTGTAGTCATATAATAATCTTATTTTGGTAAGAATCATTAAAATACATGTATATAAAAGTTTTCTACTGCCTGTCAAAGAATGACAGTTGTAAAACTCTAACAGCTATTTTTACACAGTAATATCTCTACTATCTTCATCGAACCAGGAGAAACAACTGAATAATATAAATACATGTATGATATATCCCACACAAACATGCATATACTTATACAAAACACAAGATAATGCTTCATTTTCTTTACACAAATTTGACATATATGAGCAATGTATGGAAATTTACTCGCTCTTTAACAATTGAATATACAATTATTTTGTTTTCTCATACCAGTCTTTTAAACATGTCCACATGTTAAAGATAATGTTTGATTTTACATTTTAATAGTCACTATAAGTCTTATTACAATAAAATTATCAGCGAAAAATGTCTGACTACTATTACAAAAACAAAATCTTCAAACTACTGTATCTGACTAAAAATTATTATGTAATGTATAAAACTGAATGTCTTGTTTAAAAAAATCTAAAATTCCTTTCAAAAATAATGTTACAGAGAAGAAACAGAGATATGAAATACACTCAATGTATATCATACACATCACAGGGACCTGGCACCAATATCTAACCAACTATAATATTTCATATATACATATAACTACTGTTGGTTAGAATTTCGTGCCAGGTCCCTGTGATACACATCAGCCATTCTTGAACCTCAACAAACTATTTAGGATTTCATTTGCCTAAATTTTCCCAATTTCAAAAAGAAAATGTTATAAATACATACACATTTAAATCTCACGAACATAATAATATCACAGTACAATTTTTAAGTGATATTAGTACAGAATCTACAGATATATAATTTTGGCAAGAATATCAATAAATTACACAATGATTTACCTCACACTTAGCTCATCTTCACAGCTGACATGATGATATGGAAATCAACAATTAACCCGTGGAATGTTATATTTGATTAATTACTTCAACCTAGCTAATTAGCTTACATACCTGGTAATCTGCACCGACATTCATTCATTTAAATGTATTTTATCCATTTATCCAAAGTTTTTGCCTTAGTCAAAAAAAAAGGAAATCGTGGTTTGCATTTACGCTGTCTCCATATACTTTTTAAGCATAGAAAATCAAAAGGACCTCACTTTTTTTTAAAAATTTTTTTACAGGAACTCCCATCCAATTACCTGGTACATTAGAGGGGTCCATTTTATGTGTGGAGGACTCTATTTATGAAACACCCAGTGCAATCCCTGGGAAATCAATATTAATATTGAAAATTTGTATTTCTTAGTTTGGCAGAATGCAGCTTTACATATATGGGCTACTGTACATGTCTGACCTATGTAAGACTAAACACAGGGGACCAATATAATAATTGAATGCAAAAAAAAGAAAAAAAAAAAAAAATATAGAGGGGAATACTCAATACCCTGGTACTTTTTTGGCGATGAGTTATGTCCCTTTCACATAAACTAAAGCACATACCCAAACTACCTCATAATATTTTGTGTCCTAGGCTCGGTTATAACCGGAACAAGGACGTTAAGCCCCATCAATCAATCAATCAACCTCATAATATTATGAATATTTCACCGAACAGATAGTGGCTTGTAAATATATCACTATAGACAATACCACAGCACAGACTAGTCTGTTTCTCCAAACTACTGTCTGTCTATACCCTCACTTTTACATATGTACCCAGGTATGAGACCTGATACCCATTGGATAAACTCTCTACATCATACCCTGTGTGTTAATCTCATGAAAACTAGAACAAATTCTACGCCGATACAGATCTAATATTTTAGCAAAAAACAATACCGGTATACATGTATAGTACATCATCAGATGACAGTATCAAAAAAAAGTTGATTTAATCAGAGGTGTAGGCTTTCGGTCAATGACTAATAATTAAAAACAACATTATAATTATAAACAACAAAGTCTTTCAACCCCAGCACCTTATTATCATATTAACTCATTGTACAAAAAATATTACAGACACAGAAACTGAAAGCCATAAACCAACTAGGATAGCCTTCAAGTAACAAGCATGACTGTTAACCTACATATGTGTATGATATCACACTCAACAAACACATATGGTTGTTAGATGATATCCGGGGAAATACAGACATTTCAATTACACTAGGGCTGGATCAATGTATTGATATAACGATGTGTATCGGTTTTCAGCAGTGTATCGAATATCGATACGCAAACTTGCTGTATATCGCTGTATCGTTTTAACAACCCATCCTACTGTTTGCGTTGCAGAAATAGGGATATCCAGGGAAATACAGACAGTTCAATTACACATGAACCATTCTATTCAAATTATGTCCATGCTAGATGAAGATCAATCTCAGTGTTTTGTTGCCTGTCTTTGTGTTTGCCTAGTATCTGTTTTTTAAGGATCTTTTCTTGTGAAGTTCTCCTTGTGGGAACGAATCTGTGTCAGGGGAGGTAACTCCTGGTTTGATGAGAAATGACTTAAACTCACATAGAAAAATATCAAATATTTTTTTTATTTATGTCCTCTTTCCTTAATAAAATACTTAAAATATCTGTAACGAATGCATACTTCTTTTTTTCTTCTTGTGCTATTATAATTTACAACATGCCGTCCGTCGGTCTATGTAAACACGTAAATAGCCTTTGCAAATGTAGGATTTTGCGTGATGTCATACGAGGACTTTGCGATGCATCTGAAAAAATTTTATTTTCAGAAACAAACCCGAAAAAATACCAAAGCAACTAATTGATACATCAATGTAGGTTAATTTTGCTGCATGCCGTAGTGATAGTTCAGTACTCGCGTGGAAATTAGAATGACAGTGGGAAACATAAGACGACCCGCGTTATCAGAAATTTGATTCATCTATTTTAAGTTGATTGTAAGTATTGTTTTAACTGTAAACTAATAACTTTTGGGACTCTATCAAAATGATTTTGCAGTTCTATTTTAAAAATTCAAAGCTATTTCGGTTAAGGTAGGTACAAAACCTATAATATCAAAACACAAACATTTTTACAAAGTTTGACTGAAAGTACCTGGCAAATAACTTGTGGAAAAACATACCACATGGATACTAAAATTTGATCAATGGACGGTAACAGATAGAAATCCTCACACATACATTATCTCAATCAGGATTTTCCTCATCAAAATCAATCGCCTTGTCCTCTTCAAAACTGATCAGTAACTAAAATAATATTTTCAGGAATATTTGTCATTAACATGCATTCGTAAGAATAAGCAATCAAGTTTTTCTTCTTCATCTAATATATTATTACATTGTGTATTATAATGGTTTAAATATGATACCGGGACACTCATGAATGTGGCACTTAGGAATCTTGATGTTACATTATTTAGTCTTAATATACCAGTAAAGGATCACAGTCAGAAACTTTCAACTGGTACTAAATGTCCTTAAAGAGTAAAGAATATTTCATATCATAAACTATGGAGAGATAAGTGGTCAGCCAAGTAACCATAAAATATTCGTGTTCATGTAAATACATCATAAATAATGACTTTAGTCACAAGTACCTTAAGTTTTACACTGAATACTATGGTACATCTGATCGATTCAGATGAAGTTGTCTCCCTTGGGGACAAAAAAAGAAATATATCTCACAGCTCTGCATCAAAACCTTTTATAGTCTGCATGGCTGCAGAGAATCATCTTGAACTACTTCTTCTTGCAAACATTTACCATACTCCATAAGAAAACTTGTAATTGCCATTGATAAAATTAATTTGAGAAATGGATCTTCTTGAAAAGAGGTTATACTCAGGCAATCATATTACTGCCGAGTGATTTCAGCATCCCGTTTTGAATATATGAAGAAATAATACATTATAATCTAGAGAACTATTTTCCCATGAATGACACATGATGTCTAACTTGCTAAGATCATGTTTGTGTGATGTTTTATGCAATGGTGCAGCATAATGCAGAAAGGGATAAGATCGCTCGTGTGTAAAAACTTAATGAAACACTCCTTTCTTTCTAAAAATGATTCTTAATGAAACAACCCTTTCTTTCTAAAAATAATATCATTTACTGAACCATCATCCCTTTGCATTCTGAGAAGGGTTTCGTACCCTTTCCCTTCCATATATGACTGCAACTGTGAAAATCGACCAGTGTCATGGACATACTCCACCGTTAACATCTTGATGTTAACTTTGTCGAAGGGAATGGTCTTGAGCACGTTCAGTTCGTCCCCCTCGACGTCCAGGCTGAAGAAGTCCACTGTAGTCTGGTTAAGGGCCAGAAGGATGGAGTAGAGTGGTAAACACTGTACTTGGACTGGGTTAGACTCGATGTTTTGTTTCTTGATCCAATTTCTCGCCTCCTGATCGTGGACTACCCTTCCTCTATTGAAGGCTTTGTTGAATGTCATCTACAAAATTTACAACGTTAAACCTTCCATTAAATCATTAATGGAGACGACGAGAAGGATGATAAGAAAACTATTGTGATATTGCGATATGACCTATATAATCATGATGAACAAGAGGCCCAGAGGGCCTGTATCGCTCACCTGGTTTGTAATGCCAAGTAATATTCTGGATACAGGTTCATTGTTTATTTTCTGAAGAAATTTGAATATTTACCTCTAATTCCCCTATTGGGCCCCACCATTCCTGCCCCCTTGGGGTCAGAGCCAAAATTTATACAAGCTCTGTTCCCCTTCCCCCAAGGATGTTTGTGGCCAAATTTGGTCACAATCCATGCAGAACTCTATGACTAGTAGCGATTTAAAGGAAATGTTGATGGACAGACAGACAGACGGACGGACGGACGACGGACGCCGCGCCATGGCATAAGCTCACCGGCCCTTCGGGCCAGGTGAGCTAAAAATTAAACCTTATTAATTAGTAAGTGACACAATTTTTAATGTCGTAGATGAAACTTTACAAATTCCGTCATGCAGTTGCCAAAAAGTCAATCTTTCGAACTGATTTCAAAATCTTTAGGACATGTTACAAAATTTTGTTAGGACATTCTCTATTGGAATGATTAAAGATTTTCAAAGACATTAGGACATTTTGGAAGAGTACTTGCAAAACGGCCTAAATTTAGCCCCAATTTGAATCACTGAATAGTCATCACATGAATTTCTACAAAAAGCCCTTTTCTTTGTAGAAATTGTAGTGAATCATAAACATACTGGTCAGATATGTGTCATAAGATGCACAGCTCTTACCAGTCACCCCAGGTATTATAATCAAAGACTTACAACGTCAGGGTAAGGCTTAGGGTTGAGACAGGCATGCATTGTGAAAGCTTTCCGGTGTTTTTTCATCAAGGCGTCATAGTTAGATGGATCAGCCTCTATTAGTAGACCGTTCCATTTCCTCACTTTCTCAAAAAATAAACTGTTGGATCCTTGCTCCCCGTTTAGAGCTCCACATTCAACATAGAATCCTCCTTCCTGTGAAAATATCACATAGTAGCACAAATAATTATTTTTGTCAGTATTGTCAATAATAATTAATACATATAGTAATTGCAGGTTAATGATTACCGTTAAAAGAAACTACATATCTCAACATTCTACAGCTCGTACAGATATATAGGTCTCTATGTCAACTCATGGTCAGATTCAAAATTGATCCCTTGTGGCCATGAGGCAGTTATGAGGTACGGTAAAAGTTAGAAGGTTACTGCATGGATAGAAAACTTCCCCAGAGAAATCTAGCTTTCCATCATAAAGGATAATGCAATATAAAACAACACTAATGATTTGTCATCCATCAGTCTATTACAAAAAATACATTAAAGGTTTGATGAACAGTAGAAATATAACATATATTTCAATTCTCCTAGGCTTCAAAACTGTGATCATGTAAATATGTAGCTATAGATATAGAAAGTAGATGCATTCATGATCATGTTAAATGTGCAACTGATACTGTTCTGTAAAATTACCTGTTTCAGTTCCAATTTTTTTTCAAATGTTTTCCCCCTAATTTTTCAAATTTGTCTTTTATTGTTTTTTTCCATATATATATTTTTTTAACTTTCCCATTAATTTATTGAATTTTTTGCCATTCTTTGTGAGAAAAACAAGAGGCCCATGTGCCTTAACGGTCATCTGACTATTAGCACAACACAATGTTAGTTGTTTAAAGATTTTAGCATAATTGACCTCTGTGACCTTGAATGAAGATCAAGGTCATTCATTTGAACAAACTTGGTAGCCCTTCATCCCAGCATGTCACAGGCCCAATATCAGGTCTCTAGGCCTCCTAGTTATTCTCAAGAAGTCATTTATAGATTAACTTTTTTTGACCCCTGTGACCTTGAATGAAGGGCAAGGTCATTCATTTGAACAAACTTGCGTGCTGCAGGCCCAATATGAGTATCCTGGGCCATTTGGTTCTTGAGAAGAAGTCGTTGGAATGAAAAGTTTATGCACGGCGCACGACGACGGACGGTACATGATGACAATAGGTCATCCTGACCCTTCGGGTCAGATGACCTCAAAAAACAGACAAAAATTTTATTTCACTGAGCTTTCAAAGTTAGCTTTTAATTAAAACTATTTAATTTGATTACATTTATCAAATTTGCCTTTCTAATAATACAACAATATAATATCTCTTTTAGACACATTTTAAATGCTAGACAATTTTTCATTTGGATTGTTACTGGTTTAATACTTACAATATAGTTTAAACGGCTGTCGATGAAAGGTGTCTGCCCATTGGAATATTCCAATCTGTCAGGGTTCTTAAGGTTGTATGTCTCTTTCGATGGAGGACTGATGAAATGATTTCTGATAATTTCGATAAGTTTAGGGTCATCCATTGCAGCATGATCGGCGTTTAGCTTGCCTAGCACTTCTTTGTAGTCGTAAGATTCATTTCGTCTCTGGACCATTTCTCGGGGCTGGAATTCTTGTGCACCAACCACATGTTTGCGTTGTTCGTTAAAAGGAAGACTGAAATCCTTATTAGAGTTATCATTGATAACAATAATTGGTGGACCAGATGACCTCTGACCCACGGTATGCAACATCAGTAAAATTATAATTACAATCCCTACCAAACTAACAACCATAAATGACAAGGAAAAACGCATGTTGAAAATGTTGTCGTATGTCTCTCTTCAGAAATGTTTCAATATCAAACTGTAATTCAGTATAATACAGTTGTTATTATGAATGTGCTGCCATTTGTATCCAAGGAAGTCTTTAAAATGCAATCCGATGTGCTTAATTTGTTTTCTGTATACCTGCAAAACAGAAATTATATAATTATAGATATAATCTTATAGTTGTATTTTACTCATTAATATTCCATCTTTAAATTTGCATATTACAGAGTTAGCTCCCTTGTGGGTAGATATCCATTGTGACATCATTATTGTTGTGAGCGCAATTCACATTGTTTTTTCCAAACAATATGACATAACGCTTGCAAACACATGAGGTCATAATGTAATCAATACGTATCCGAAAGTGCAGATAACTCTGTGATATGAAAATGCAAAATAAAACAAAACAAAATATATATACAGTACTATTTAAGGATTAACTTGAATATTTTTTATGTTATGGAGATATAACACAAAAATCTGAGTGTACTCTAAATAAACCGCGAAGCGGTTTATGATGAGAGTACACTCAGATTTTTGGGTTATATCTCCATAACATAAAAAATATATTCAAATTAATCCTAATAATTCAATTTTCTAAAGATAATCTTTTCAATATTCAAAAATCATTTTGGGACTCTTTTGTCTATGAAATCATTACGGCCTTCATCTTAACCAATCAGAAGCAACGTTATAAACGGCGACGCCATTTTTTCCTTAATGGGCTGATAAAGTAAATTTTTAAGCCAATGAAAATGCTCGTAACAAGCAAAATTGAATTATTTTTAGATACCGGTTATAGAAATATTATTATTATGAAGCAATGTATATATATATATTTATATATTTCGGTTTACATCCTTATAGCCACCACGGTCATATAAGGACGTGCAAAGTGGAAGGATGCCAATGCTACTTAGAACCTAATACACCTGGGAACTGCCCATGTATGATTTGAACTGGAAACCTAGAGATGGGGGGGTGGGGGGGCTGGCTTATAATTATATATTGTCTGGAACACATTATCTATTGCCATCATGGAAACCCAATAGGCCAAGTATATAAATTGATTGGCAATATCTCTCTACTTCGCCACTTTTCACCACCATCTGATGATGGTGGGCTAAAAATCAAATATTAAACCTAAACCTTCAAAATCTACGCAAAGTCACAGATGTTAAATGATATTCATAATCATGTAGAACAAAAAACATTTTTTAGGTCATCTGACCCAAAGATGCAGTGATGCACAGTCCGTCGTCCGTCGTCTGTCATGCGTAACTTTTCATTCAAACAACTGCTTCTCAATAACTGCAAGGCTCAAAGTATTCATATTTGGCTTGTAGCTTGCTGGGATGAAGGGCTACCACAGCTGTGAAAATGAATGACCTTGACCTACTTTCAAGGTCACAGGGGTCAAATAGACTCAAATCTTTGAACGACTTCTTTTAACTAACCAAAAGGTCCTGGATTGCACAACACTACGCTACTCTTATCGCGTGATAAGTGTAGCGTACTTGTAGCGCTATCAATCGTGGATCAACGACGATGGACTTTTATTCATGATCAGTGTCATTGTACGTCAGAACATGCATTTTTGTGTAACGTTAGGCCTACTGTAACATGTGATGTGATGCCGGATGCGATGCAAATGTGATCCGAACCGGTGTGTCGGCAATTTGTACGTGCACTATTCGACCAAGTATCAGTTATGCAGTCTTATCAATACAAAAACATTACCATAGTCAAGAAGCGATGCTTACCAGTGTTTTGCAGTCCACTCTTCAGATGCAGCTCATCTAGATAAGTACGCATCCGGTTTGCGCGCGCATCATGCATTGAAAAACGAAAGTTATATCATATCAAAGTACTGAGAGTTCTGAGGTAATGTTGCCCATCCCGAGAGTCGTCTTACAAATGCATAGGTTTACTCAGGGATTAGCCTTTCATAACATTCAAACACTTTTAAACATCTGACTTGTTTTACGAAAATTTATATTAATTTGATATATTTTTGGATCAAAACCCTGGTGTACTCCTTTCCGAAAAGGCTTTTAATTTTTAAAATGGGAATGTAAAACAAGATCGATAATTTTGTAGAATCACAAAAGTTATTAATTTACCGTTAATACTACACGTATCATCACCTTCTGAACAATTCAAATAAAATAAATAAAACTATGATTTTCATAACGCGGGTCGTCTTATGTTTCCCGCCATCGTCCTAAATACCGCGCGGTACGCAAAACAGCGAAATGACTCTCCACTGTTATCATTTATTACGCAGGAAATCTTGCATATGTTTGGCGTTGTAAGCTCATCTTAGGTCATCAGTATATATTTTCTGATGTTATCAATCTTTAAAGAAACCTTAATGTTTTACCCCGGAAAGGTAGTGGGCCATTGATAATTACACATGTAGCAATTAATAAAACTTATTAAGGTACGTGTATCTTACATATAGTACTACAAAAGGCCCCTGTTATTTGTTTGTGGGCAAAATTCCATGGTAGCTGTAACAGGTCCTTTCAGTTCTCTTGGGGGATTCAAGATCTTTTTTTTATTTCAATGAAATAGTTGCACAGACATTTCAGTAAATCAGTAGTGGATTTTCAAACGGTGACGTCATTGTTTTGTTATGAGATGATCGTATATTTCTTAAAGTCATATATATGGTGATACCCAGAGCAGGTTCAACAATTGTTCATAACATTAGAACAAAGTCTCTGGCGACATTTTAGCATTAAAGATGAGTTTCCGCATAATTACTAAAGTTCTATTTTTTCAAGATCATATTTCGTTTTCTGTATATTCCCTAATAGGGTTTTTAAAAGTACAACTCGAAGTATTTATAATATGTATACTATTTTTCTCTCAGAATTATCTCAAACTTATTTTAATACCAAATAATTGCTTAAAATGATTAAATGTGTAAATCCGTGGTTAAATACTTCTGTTTTCAATCAACGCGCTATTAGAATACACAGCGAAGAATCAATGAACGTGGACCAAATAGAAAATTATTACATGTATATAGCTCTTGCGTTTGTTTTTCTTCAGGAGCATAATTATTAAACCTATATATTTCTTCGTGGATTAAAATTGATTCATAATACGTAGTCGCGAGTGTAAGATTCTTTTTATCACATAACTACATTGTACAATTTTTTTCAACGACAACTTTTTTCAATTAATTTCGTTTGCATATTCCGTATTTGCGTTCGTTTCGCTCACAAAATAATGACGTCACAATAGATACTTACCCGCAAGGGAGGTACATGTGACTCTGAAATTTGCAAAGACGGAATAAGACATGTGACGTTTCCGTTTATTTTGCGACGTTATAAATGTTGATTATGACGTCTGAATTACTTGTGACATCAAAAAAGTTACATTTATGATGTTGCCGTATGGTATGAGGCAGTCCTGAAAAGTGAGGTTAAAACAAGAGTTCAAACGTTCGAGTTTGACATTTCAGTAAATCAGAGATGGCTTTACAAACGGTGACGTCATTGTTTTGTTATGAGATGATCTATATTTTTTAAAGTCAATGGAAATGTTCTTTACAAAGAAAATTAAAATACTATGTCAGTGCATAAAACGTCCATGGTACATGTATTATATAATCATAGTAAAACTGTTCTTTACAAAGAAAATTAAAATATTATGTCAGTGCATAAAACGTCCATATTGTACATGTATGTGATCATCATACAAAATCACTTGAAAAGAGATAATAGGACAGGTACAGTGTACTTCTGATCAAGGATTTTAAGTTTCCCAAAATAGATCCTAGTTCGGGGGTTCTGGTGCATATTCGGGAAAACGTCAATTCAAGTTTCTTAGTTTGTCTGAAGCTATATTTCCGTATATAATTCTAAATACAATGTACCTTTTATATCAAATAAATGATGAAACAGCTACCCCTTGTCTAACCCCTGGTTGACAAGTTTTATTCACATTATATGGTGATACCCAGAGCAGGTTAAACAATTGTTCATAACATTAGAACAAAGTCTCTGGCGACATTTTAGCATTAAAGATGAGTTTCCGCATAATTGTGTAAAGTTCTATTTTTTCAAGATCATATTTCGTTTTCTGTATATTCCCTAATAGGGTTTTTAAAAGTACAACTCGAAGTATTTATAATATGTATACTATTTTTCTCTCAGAATTATCTCAAACTTATTTTAATACCAAATAATTGCTTAAATGATTAAATGTGTAAATCCGTGGTTAAATACTTCTGTTTTCAATCAACGTGCTATTAGAATACACATTGAAGAATACTTCTGTTTTCAATCAACGTGCTATTAGAATACACATCGAAGAATCAATGAACGTGGACCAAATAGAAAATTAATACATGTATATAGCTCTTGCGTTTGTTTTTCTTCAGGAGCATAATTATTAAACCTATATATTTCTTCGTGGATTAAAATTGATTCATAATACGTAGTCACGAGTGTAAGATTCTTTTTATCACATAACTACATTGTACAATTTTTTTCAACGACAACTTTTTCAATTAATTTCGTTTGCATATTCCGTATTTGCGTTCGTTTCGCTCACAAAATAATGACGTCACAATATATACTTACCCGCAAGGGAGGTACATGTGACTCTGAAATTTGCAAAGACGGAATAAGACATGTGACGTTTCCGTTTATTTTGCGACGTTATAAATGTTGATAATGACGTCTGCATTACTTGTGACATCACAGAGTTACTTTTATGATGTTGCCGTATGGTATGAGGCAGTCCTGAAAAGTGAGGTTAAAACAAGAGTTCAAACGTTCGAGTTTGACACCAGACTAAGGGCCAGAGTATTTCGGGCGACATGTTTGTTTGTTTATTTTACGTCCTATTAACAGCAAGGGTCATGTAAGGACATGCCAGGTTTGTTGGTGGAGGAAAGCCGGAGTACCCGGAGAAAAACCACCGACAGCGGTCAGTACCTAGCAACTGCCCCACACGGGATTCGAACCCGCATCCCAGAGGTGTAGGGCATGTGGTAATATGTCGGGACATCTTAACCACTCGGCCACATTTGATGTAGCTTGCGTGTGCTAGGTTTAATTACCGTTTTCTTTTCTGAAGCGGATCGTCATTTCATGAGATCTCGTATTTTTTTAAGGATAGAAATATGTTTAAGACATTTCTTCTAAATCTGCCGTCCTAAACGAATGACTAGAAATCGTGAAATTGATTAAGCCTTTTTTGGCGGGAAACATAAAACGACCCGCGTTATGTAATATTCAGAATGTAATTATATATATATATATGTGAATGTAGAGTGAACGGTTAATTTAAGCTGATATTTTTGCGACTCTACAAAATACAAGTAGCTTAATCAGTCTCGTTTTATTTAAAAAATTACATTGTAAATGCCGTTTCGGAAATGCCTTTAAAGGCCCGCTACTTTCCCCAAACGACTTCTATTTTTAAAATGGGAATTTAAAATTCAACGAGATTGATAATGTTGTAGGGTCGTTGTAAAGTCGCAAAAGTTATAAGCGTACCCGCTTAAATAGTACCCTTATTGCATTTTGAAATAGGTTAAATGTTTGTTTGCCGCCGTCGTCCTAATTAAGTTAATTACGTATCACTGCACCGGACGATAAAACAGCGAAATTAATCATCGCTGGTTACATAATATTATGCACGGATTCTAGCACCTGTTTGGTGTTTTAATCTCCTCGTTACGCCATCGACATAATTTTTATTGTTTATATGAAACTTTTATCTTTTGTTTCGGAAAGTTATATAATTAGAATCTAGTGGGCCTTTAAATGCATATTAATTAATATGGAAAAAACTATCCACTATTACAACAAATGGAAATCCATCAAAGTGTATTTTTAGAATAAAAACATGGTACGATCCCGGCCTATGCGTCATCGTATTTTTTAACCAATGCGCTCAAACTTTTCAACCAATCAACTGCAGCCTTTGAAATGTTCGCCGTATGACCGGAAATAGAGATAAGTCCACTTCCTATCACATTGTTTTGCAAGCAAACAAATTCAGAAGTGATGTTTCTGTGTGAGAGAGCATACTATCTGGTCCATTAAGAAAAGGATTATTGCAAAGCGTATGTATATTTAGGCTTCATAACGGCGATCAGATAATAAGAATAAAAATATTCACTCATAAAATGACTATTTACATTGACGGTATTTGGACTCTTCGGCCCCCGAGACCGAAATCAACGCCTCGCATCTTTGATTTCTGCATCGTATGTTCTAATCCCCCATGGTACAATAGTGGGTTCCAATTGTGATTTTTACCATACGTTTTCGCTGAATTGTGAAGTTAGAGCCCTTATCATCTAGTGAAATTCTGTCTTATTTTTCCAAAGCGAGACAAACTTTTTTTCTGTCAGAAATAAAGTAAAAGGCCCAAAAGTAAAGATTTATGATCATAGTCCGATTTTACTGTCGATTTTTATATGAAAATATATATATATAACGTAAGAATTAACATCAGAATCACATAGATTATACATAATAAAATATATATATATATGTTCACACTATTTATAATTCATTTTGTGACAAATCACAATCTGATTCCAGGGCTTTTTCTCACTGCTTTGAGAATGGGGCCTGTGGGTTTGAATTTGGGAAAATGGAGTGCCAAAACCAAGATTTGGGAAAATTATGATATATGAAATAAAGCATAACAATTAATATTTTTTATTTCCAGTGTAGTTTTATATACTTTTTTGAAGCCAATTCACAAATATTTAAAGCCTCAAATAACCATCTATGTTCATGCAATATTTTTGAATAGTTTTCAAGAAACTTTGATTTTGAGAAATTTTAAGGTTGAATTGGGAAAAATTTAGAGGTTTTGCCATTGGGAATGTGGCTGATTTTCGGCCCCAAATCATGCTGAAAAAAAAGCCCTGGATTCTATGGCATTCCTCTTCAGTTGCTCCCAATGAAAGTCACTTGAAGGGATCTTCTCATTTCATAAATAGGATAATTCCTTTATTGCAATTTATGGCTGATTAGAAAAAATATGCATGGTTTTGGATTGTCTTGGATTTTGACATTTATGTGTAGTTTCCATGTATCAAATGCTTCAAAGGAAGAGCTAATATAAAGATGTAACATGCCAAGGCCGGGGCCCAAACCAACAGAACGGTCACCCATCCAATAGTGGGCAATGCTTACAGTTGCTTAACTATCATACAAAGTACAGACACTCATCCACACAGCCCTAAAAGCTAGCACAGCTGAAATGCACATATCCATGTGTCGTCATAATAGATGTAACCATTAATTACGTTCACAGTTACGTATACATCCACTAGTGATGCCATCGCACTGCAAAAAGACCTAGACATTCTCGCCAGTTGGGAAAGCAGATGGAGAATGGCGCTTCATCCTGATAAGTGCCAAGTTCTGTCCATACATAAATCCCGCAATCCCATACTACGTCATTCCCAGCTTCACGACCAGGTGCTTAAGCATGTAGACCAGGCTTAGTACTTGGGCGTCACGATTACCTCTGACCTGAAGTGGGGGGCACATGTTGGTAATATTACTAACTGTGCGAACATTTCCCTTGGTTTTCTGAGGCGTAACTTGAAAATCTTCCCCACCAAGATCAAGGAAAAGGCCTACTTAGCCCTGGTCCGCCCGAAGCTGGAATACGCAAGTTCAGTATGGGACCCACATTTAAAAAAGGACATAGATCAGGTTGAGATGGTGCAGCGCCGGGCTGCCAGATTTGTAACCAGTCGCCACAGGAATACATCCAGTGTTGGCAACCTGCTGGACCATTTGCTACGATTCTCGTCTGACAACCATGTTTAAAATAGTTCATAAACAGATAGCCATCCACACATCAGACCTAAAACTACTCAATCGACTATCCAGGCACTCTAACCCACTCTCTTTCCAAACTCTAGATCTCTCCTGTAAAACCTCCACTCGTAAAGAATCTTTTTTCCCACGCACCATATCCAACTGGAATTCTCTCCCTCCCGAATTAGCAACAAGTGCTACCCTCTCTCCTCCTTCAAGACTGGACTATCAAAATACAAATACAATTAATCTTTCACACACAAGCCTTGCCACACCCAACTTGCACAATCTTCATTCTGTTGAAGTAGGCAAGAACATGGTAGAACTAGAACTAGAACAATTCATGGTAATAACGGAGCCGAATTTTCTGTTTATTTTTTATTCATATATTCACACCTCACACCCTTATTTGAGAAGGAAATCCACATAAGAAAAGGAAGAAATTATTATTTCTGTAACAGATAATTCGTTTTTGGCCAGCTGATTATATTGGAATGTAGTCCGCTAAACCTGCCTATATAATTAGGCTTTTTTAATTTTTTTTTTGCCTAATATATATTAGGCAAAAAAAAAAAAAAAATTAAAAAGCCTTATAATATAGGCAGGTTTAGCGGACTAATTGGAATGTTGTCTATCACTTGAACGCTTGCAAGTAAAGACCAATAGGCATAGCACTGAGCTTCTGCAAGATGAAGATTACGTTTGTCTGATCATTAAAGTGTTTGAACTGCTTGATTATATAACGAGCTGACTTCAAAGCACCGCAGTCATGCTGATGGGATTTTTTACAGTGGGGAAAAAATGGGGGCTGCTAGCTGAAGCTGTCGGTGTATAGGATTGAATCTGAAAGATTGTGTTTTTCTTATATTTTCATGTATGTGTCACCTTAGAAGTGCTTCACACTTTGTGCACACGAAGGGCAGCGCCCTTATTACCCCCCTGATGGACTATGCGGCTGAAATGCCCGTGTCCATGTATCATCACAAGGGAAAAGCAGAGAAAAAATCTTTTCCTTTGAATAACATATATCATGTTCGTTTTGTATGTCTTGATAAAGGGGCAGATCGCTTAAAAATTTGACAAATTTTTTTTTTGTCCACACGGTTGGAATTACTTCCTTGTCCCATATAATATAGTATCAATATATAATGTTGGATGCCCCCTATGTTACAAGTCAACAATAACAAGTCAATTCATGGTAATTCATGAAAAGTTACATAGTAAATAAACATTGTTTTGAAGAAAATGATTCTAATAGGATGTTTGTTTGAGCATAATTTCATTTGCAGAAAAAATATTTGGGGTTGTGATTCTGGTGAGAGGTTAAAAAATAACGACCATTTATTTACAGGGATTGGAGATGTGAAGCTGTGAAGTAGTGTCTGAGGATTATATGGTTGGCGGTGATCTGCTGCCATGTCCCTACAGGATCGAGTGGGGCGGATATACTACACTCATGGCTTGTTCTGCGCCAGTCATCCCTACTCCATCCTCTGTCTTGTCATCAGTCTCATGCTTTTCACATTGTAAGTAAACATGATTATTAACACACACAGACAGGTCTGGTGATTTACAGGACACGCCTAGACGAATCTTGGACGCATGATTCCTGTGTGACTCACCAAAACATTTCGAACTGTCTATATTTTAAACATCTATATTTGTTTAGATGGTTTCTTTACTATGTATTTTACGGGAAGGGGAAATGTTTCTGTTTGAGAAATTACGGATACAGGTAATTAATGAATTTATATAGCAGTTTGAGCTATCCAGGGTTTTGTTAGTCATTAGGGAAACGGTCAGGACCATGCGATCACTTTGATGAGTGGGGGATTATTCAAGGAATATTGAGTTCGCATTGGAGGGATTATACTAGACATACACTTACATGAGTAAACGCCAATTATTGTTCAAATGATGAGTATCGAAACATGCTCTAGCTGTCAACAGTGGAGCATTATTAAATTAGTACACATATGATTTTTAAGACAAGTGAAAAGAATTTTGCTAAAGGTAACAGGTTTAGAAAATTGTACTCTGTCACACTTTCAAAATGCAAACTATTGGATGTATTCAATGATTAGATTACATGTAAATAAGGTTAATATTTCTAAATTGCAGCCTTCCCCTACTGTATGTACCGTTGCCAGGAAATGTACCGTTGGAGTACAGTGTGCCCCTGAGGGAAGATATTTCAACTGTCGATTCTGTACCTCCTAACATTAAAGACAACAACAATGAGGGAGAGCTGAAACCTAGATGGGTAAGATAAAGTATTTTAGATGCGGGTATAGGGTTAGGGGAAATGTATTATTGAATTTGAGTGGACATTTTACAACTAGTGAGTTAATGTTTGCTTGAAGTAATTCAAGTTTGCCTTATGGCAACATAGCTCAGCATGAAATCAATAAATTGTATCAATAACTGCATTGCTATGAGGATAAAAGTCCTTTTGTTGCAAACTCTACCATTCCACTTCTACAGCTGAGAGGACCACCTGTTGGCTATGTACAGCAAATTACTGTCCGAGCTGCGGTGTATCCATGGGCGTCTGACTTTCTTGCTCCGATGGATGCTTTTCGTACTCCACTGAGCAAGGTGTTTGATGTCATACAACAGCTGGACAGCTTCATTTTCTCTGACAAGTAAGAACATGAGACAACAATTTACATGAAGATGTCCTGGAATCATAAAAATAAAATATCTCTTGCTAGGTCTTGAATTCATGATAGATCTTTACATAACAGCCATGCTGCCCATCCTGCTGCTTAGGACAGCAAGTTACTAGTTTTCCAGAAAAGGCAATAATTGATCTTGTTGAATCACATTAATAAGAAATTAAGACTTCTCTGAAGTTGAATGTCAGTAAGAATTATTTCGATTTTGAAGATTGTTTGAAAGATGTTGCACACTTTAAAATGCTATCCTAACTAGATAATAAAAGACATATACAGTATATTCATACATATTGCAATTGATTTAAGAAAGTTTTTCACATCAGCAAATGCTTTTAATTTAATAGTAAAGGACTAGATATGGCAATGGCTCTTTTTGGCCCCAAATCTACAAAATTTCAAATTAAGTATTTAGAAAATTAAGTTGCTGCATTTGAAATATTGAATACGCCCCTCATAAAAACTTAATGATATTTTTGTTGAAAGAAAGTATGTTTTTGCTATATAACCATGGAAACTTTGCATAAATTATGCAAATTTGAAAATTTGGTCAGTTTTGGCATATTTTTTCTATTAAAAGCAATAGAGCACAACCTAGAACAAACTTTATATTTTAAGGGAATTACCAGACACGAAGAATACATCATTTTGAGAAATATAAAGTTTGTTCTAGAATGCGCTCTATGTTAACTAGATGAAAAACTACATAAAAAGGCCAATTTTGATGAAATTTTCACATTTTGCATAATTTATGTATAATAAAAATGGTTGCCGTGGCAACTAGATCTGCTATATTACCAAATAGCACTATCAAATATGTCAGGTATGTAGTTAATATTTGAAATGCAAGATTAACATCTTAAAATAACATACTTAAAAAATAGCAGATTTTGGGCCCACAAAAGACCCTTACCATACCTAGTCCTTTGTTTATTTTGCAAATAAATTTATTTATATTGCATATAAATTTGTTAAAACAACATTAAAAAAAAAAAAAGAAAAAAAGTCATATTCTGTATTGAATTTCATTTTTAATAAAAGTAAAATGAAACCATAATTTTCTTTCTGGCAAACATAATCATATATTATTTCAGTGGCAAAGACGTGTCATTGGCTGATGTGTGTCTCCGTGTATCAGAGACAGTAAAAAGCAAGAAAGTCAAAGAGATTCTGCCAGAATATGCATGCCTGGAGGTGTCGCCTGCCAACTTCTGGGGGCGTAACAAGGAAAAGTGAGTATAAATTCCCTGAATATACTGGTCTAAAATATGTCACCTGCAAGCTTTTTGTGATAGCAGGGAACTGTGAGAAGTAAACCAGAGAAGTTACATGTAATTGTCTGAATATGTCAATTAGGATGCAGATTACTTCAGATTATAGTGTAGACAAAGAGAAAAATGAAATTATTTCTCGACAATCTGCTATTTAAAACAAAGGAGACATTTAAGGCAATTGCTAAAATGCTACATTTTCTGCTCTTTAGTCCAATATACAAAATGTATGGAAGTTGGTGAAGTTTTTACAGATTGATATTGTTCTAGAAACTTTTTTATATGCTTTGTATCTTGTTGATAAGTCTTTCGTTGCTTGACTATTTAGTACAGATAGATATTGGTGAAGAAACAATTTTCTCACATAGCTAGCCATGTTAGATAGAGTTGTCCCATGAAAGACAGCTATGTAAGATAAATCTATCATACATAGCTGTGACAGCACAATTGGAAAACAATGAGATGACGTCATATCAGGCAAAGTTAATGTCATTTTTCTTCTTTTTCGATTGATTTGCCAGATTTCTTTACCATTTCATTTGTTTAATTTGCATTTCAAACCGATTTACCTCAGATTTCTTGTTTATATTTTTTAATATAAACCAAACTTTGATGGGCTCTTTTGAATGGCGTTCTTATTTTTAAAATTTTTAAATTATAATTTTAATTATTCAAGAAGTTTAGATTTTGTCACAAAATGGCTGCCTCACCTTTCGTGTAAGTAATTCGACAAGCAAAGTGAGAAAATAACTCTTTCATATGTAAATTATGTAGGATAGGACTATTCCACCCTCGGGTACAGAACTTTGGGTCAGAAACCTCGGCAAGCCTCAGTTCTGACCAAAAATTCTGTACCCTCGGGTGGAATAGTTCTATCCTACATATGTAAATAAGAAAGAGTCATATATTATCTATTTTGTGTATTGTTAATAAATCTTTCGTTTGCTTGACTTACAGGTTTATGTCTGATGGGGACATCTTAAGAACAATTTTCCAGAAACGAGGAGAAACACTCAATACCTCACCTTATCTAAGAGGTTTGTGACAGAGTGTCTATACCAACTAATGTTGACTGTATCAACTGTTTATCGATTGTTTGCTAGTTTTGGAATTTGTTATATAAGAGAGCATGATGTTCGATTTTTAGCCATTGAACTGATTAATAATGATTAATTAGAATCTTTTGATTAATGGCATTACTGGCGCTTTAAATTCGTAGGGGTCTATATTTTGTGGTTTTGATAACAGAACGTATTCGCGAGGGATTAATTTTGCGATAATTGATTCTTCTAGAAGCAATAATTACAGATCAATTGATTGATAAGTTTTAATAGTTTTAACATTGATAGTAATGTTTTCTTTGTAATTAATTCATAATCGTTTGACAGTGGGACCATCTTGGATTGGATGCACAGTTGCCAATTGTTGAACAATGTTTTGCATAACGGTAACATAATGATAAATGTTTTTCTAGTGTTTAGAATTCGTGGATTTCAGTAGAGCTGCGAATATAGCAAAAATGGAACTTAATAGAAATTTACCCACTTTACAGCATTACATTTAAATAATTTGAATTATTAAAATTTCTTTTAGATGACCAAATTACTGATCTTTTAACATGTACAGTTTATTCCTTGGAACGATTTAGAATTTATTTAGAGATCAGATAAGGCATTATTTGTCTGATTATATTTTAGATAAGATCATAAACATTATGTGTAACACTTTATTTCCTCCCACAGTAAATTTCTTCCATTACAGATATTTTATTGGGAGTACCATACAAGAATACTGGGGTGTCACGATATTTCATCCGTAACCAACAAAGAACAATATCATTTGCTGTCACCATTGTACTGAAGAAAAATGATCAAAAGTAAGCTTAAACCAATTTTTGTTTAAATCACACACATAATTTTTTTGTAAATCACATTTAAACCTCATTTTCTCACATTTGATTAATTTGAAATCCCCAGTCTGTTTTGATGTAAAACTTAAATATTTTAATTAAAGTGAAGATGAGCCTTGTGGTATCTATACCTTTTGTACCTGTGATTTATGTTGTATATAGCATTGTGTCTAAACTCAACTTCTTACTTAGATTGGGGCATTTCATATCAAACAGAATGCAGTTGATTATTTACTTTCTCTTTTAACCAGGTTTATTGATGCCTTGAAGAACAAACTAGTGCTGGCGTTCCCAGACACTGTGAAGAATGTGAACAATACTAACCCAGAACAGCTAGTACATGTACACTACAAGGAGAACCGAATCCTCCTGGAGTATAAACCTCTTATCCTTACCTACATTGCCCTGGCTATGTACCTCTACTTCTCTGTCCGTGAGTATGCAATCTTTTTATATTACAGACTTACCTCCCTTTGCGGGTAGATAACCCTTTTACATCATTGTTTTGTGAGCGAAACTTGCGTATTTTTTCCTGAAAAGTATGATGTTGAGCTCGCAAACACATGATATTTACGATACTTACCTGCAAGGGAGGTAACTCTGTAATCGGCAAAGACGGAATAAAAACATTGAAATGAAACTCAAGGTCATCAGTTGGAACTCACAAGACTTTGTTCAATTGATTGAATCATTATGGCCATATATGGTGAAAAAGAACTTATTTCTTCTTTAATAGTGAAATGGATATCGCCCACTATTAAATCGAAATGATGTTTACTCACTGGAAACTTTATAGGATATCTATAGCATGACAGCTGTTAAGAAAAACTTTCTTGAATAAAGGAAAATTTCCTAAAGTTCTTTGATGCTTAAATCCTTTGGACAGGTCTAAAGATTTTTCTTAAGTTAAAGAACTTTGTTGAAACTTGGCCCTGGTATGATCGTTGCATTTACACGACAAATTTTACACACTAATATGGATGAAAGACACTTATCAAGGATTCTTTTTATTAAAGTAATTGTTTGTACGTTCCAGGAAAGATTGAGATGGTGAAGTCTAAGTGGGGCTTGGCTCTCAGTGCTGTTGTAACCATTGTATCGTCTCTCCTTAGTTCTGTCAGTATCTGTACTGTATTTGGTCTGACACCAACACTAAACGGAGGGTATGTATACCATACTTATAGGATATTAAATGAGCGTCATTTCATAAAAACTCCTATAAAACGAACACAAATTTAAGATGTTTTTTATCAAATAACTCCGACAACCTACATTTGGAGGAAGTCAAAATGTTTTGAGAAAATCCAGGGAAGGCTGTCATTATATCTCGCCGTCCTCAAAATCTTGGCGTCACATCATTTTTCCTGATGTCATTTTATTGTTTTAGTTATAACGTCACAATAAAAATTGCTCTAGGTCATATTACACTAGTGACAAAAGTATGACACGGGCAAAATCACTGGATATCAGGCGGTTATGTGTGTATGAACATACCGCATTGTGTTAATAAGATTTTATATGGATCGGTCAGGTGGACAGGGATATCTCAATGTGATTAGGGTAAGATTTTGTCTAGCTGAGTGTTGACCAGTCTATATCTTACTCAGGTTGAGATATCTATCCACTTGACTGTCCTAAGTTGGATTAATTTTCTTCCGTACTTGAAAAAATCTGAATCAAATTTCATGCCATCATCACAGGAACGTTATTTTGCATTAAAGTTGACGACATCATTGACAATGTATGCTGTGGTTTCACTGCATGTAGTGGTGACCTTATGTGTCTAGGGAGTATAAACTTCCCTCTGTAAGAAAGATAATATTTCCTTAACATCCACAAGATAATTGAAGTGTTGGAGAAAGTCTGGTTTTTTTCTGATAAAAAGCTTATGATCGGGCAGTTCCTTTTTAGAGAAAAATAATGATATATTTGATGATATACACTTATATTACCCTATCATTTGTCTGATACATTTGATGATGTTTTACAGGGAGATTTTCCCCTACCTGGTTGTACTGATCGGTGTTGAGAATGTGATGGTCATTACCAAATCTGTTGTGTCTACTCCTGTCGACCTGGAGGTCAAACATCGGATAGCCCAAGGTAAGTTTTTGCTTATAATTCATAACAGTACGAAGTGTCTAACATTTTACCACTTGTTTATAGTGGTAAGGTCATCCAACATTCTACCACTAGTTTATGTTGGTAAGTTCATCTGGTATTCTACACTAGCTCTGCACCTGTATATGCGGCTAACACATTTAAATATCTGAAGATTATATGTGATAGAGTTTTCCTGCATGCTAATGGTTCCTGAGGCTAAACCGGACTCAATTTGCCCTCTTCAGCTTCTAGAATACAACTTCCAATTACTCAATTTGTGGATCTTCTACTTCTGGAAGCTCTTTCATCTATGAGGTGGAAGATCTTCTGCGAAGACTTCTCTTAGAAGAGCACAAATCGGGTTGGCATCAGCACACATCAGCTGGATACTAAACTGTATGCAAGGGATTGAACAATCAAGTTAGGGTACACTACTGTATCTGCAATCAGATCAGTACCAGAGTGGATGTTTCTAGAATTCATTCTGTTACTGTTGACCTGTTCGTGTCCTAAGAAGTCTAAAATCAGTCAGCATTAACTAAATTCTTGAAGCTTCCACTTTGAAGCTGTTATGACTGCAGTAACAGTGATATACCCTGATTTTATATCTGAATGTGTATGGTATAATTCTCTGAATATCCAAAGTAATGTTATATCTGGGGTCACTTCTGTGGTCTGACTTGGTCTGGCACTTACAAGTTAAATGTTACGTAGCAGTTGAACTTGTTTTACAGGTATCAGTAAGGAAGGATGGTCCATTACTAAGAACCTGGCAACAGAACTCATCATCGTCATTTGTGGCTTTTTCACCTTTGTGCCAGAAATACAGGTGAGACGATCCTAAAACAAAATATATACCTGGTACACGATTTACTCAAGATGTGATTTTATCAATGTCTGACTCTTTCTTTCAATACAAGGAATTAAAAAAAAAAATGGTGTACATGTACAGAAAAACTGGAATTATTGTATAACAACAAGCTTGTCAAGCAAATTACTTGTTATAGTAATACCTATTGTGTGAATCAGATGGGTAAGTGAAGTTCTTGTATATGTAAGAGTGAGAGTTAACGAGTTGATAGTTATGATAATTTGTAAATTGCAATGATGAACAACCTGAATAAAAATAAAATCATAAAAAAGCAAATGGTTTTAAAGCATATAGATATACAGTGCACAGATTGAAAGTTGAGGGTGTCCATGTTTTCAGTATATGATCTACTCTTTTTAAATGATTTTCTTTGAAGTATACATGATACCATTGACAATACTATAATTCTTGCATTATTTGTCTGTTGTACAAACAATTCTTTGATATAAATTGTTATAACATGTTCCTTGTATGGTGCCTCTGTTTTAGGAATTTGCTTTGTTTGCCTTGGTGGGTCTCCTCACGGATTTCTTCCTCCAGATCGTTTTCTTTGTGACGGTGTTGTCAGTGGACATCAGAAGGATGGAGGTAAGCAAATAGTAATACCAGGAAATGTAACAATAAAAGGTTTAGGTTATTTGGAGTCTGAACTTTTAAAGTACATGTATGTCAAAAATTTCTTGAGTTTCAAATTTATATTTACTGGACTCAATTTCGAACATTTAACCTTCAAATGTTTTTCTGAAAATCAATAAATTTTGAAATATCAGCAAGTTTATATGGGTTGAAATAAATGATGAGAATAAAGTTTAACTTGAATTAGTGAAAAAAAAAAAAAAAAAAAAATTTCCATATTGCTATGATTTCTTAAAAATCTTTTTATAACTGTAAATTTGATAATTTCCATTTGCTTTATAAATTCTGAAAAATAAAACAAATGCAATAATATTTTGATTACATTGCAGCTGTCAGACTTAAATAAACAGCCGCTGAACTCGTCTGTGAGTACTATAGAGAATGAACAGTATGAACCCCTGATCCGGTGCCCAGTGAAGGCCTATATGGGTGACACAAGGAACCCGCACATACAGAGGACACCAAGTACTTCCTCTATACAGGATGGGCCCAGGTCCCCTGCCACCACCCCCAGGGAAATCGACCAGTTCTTTGAAAACGCAGCCATTAACATCCAGTCTCGCCGACTCCGACTGCTGTACTTCTGGGCGAGCACCAGAATGGTCCAGAGAATGATCATGGTGAGACTTAAATTGAAAGCAAGGCCGTTTTCGATTATGCGGTTTGACTGGTTGGACCAAGTTGTTGGTTTATTAATTAAAGACGGACCTGGTGATTTTATATTGTTTTTAGACGAGCCTTGACAAAACCCTCAAAGGCCTGTATCAAAAAATGCAGGTCCGTCAGGATTTATACTTTAGATAATGACTTTAACCAACGGTCGAACCAGTTGTTCCGAATAAACGAAAACGTCCCTAGATATCCATATTTCTGTTACAGATTATGGTCTGTCATTCCATATGCTGTAGAGTTATCTCCCTTGCAGGTAGGTATCCATTGTGATGACATTTTTTTGTGGGCGAAATTTATGTCATATTCTCTGAAAAGTATGATGTGACTCTCGCATGTACATGACATCACAATTTATACTTACTCCCAAGGGCAGATAACTCTGAAATATGGACATACATAATTCCAATATTATCGTTTTTACTTTACTTGGGAACTACTGTTTCCTGAATTGTCTTATTTTTGTCTTATTTATGCACAGGTCAAATTATGTTGGAATGAATCATTTAAAACCCAACGAAAGTGGTCATATTAGGCAGGTGGCCTTTATATAGAGGTAGACTTGATATAACTACTACATTTTGTTTCGCTATGTGACATGTACTTTGATGTTGTAGGTTTGCACTATTATCTGGATCTCTCTCATCGTCTATAAATCTGGTCTAGTGGAACACCTCACCAACTCAACATCGGTTATCAACTTAACATCAGCACCTTTTGAAAATCTGGATAAAGGGAGATTACCCAGTCAACACAATCCACAACAAAATGGCCACCAAAGGGATGATGCTGGGATAGGGTGGTCATGGCGACCAGGCGAGGAGGAGGATTCTCGACCTGTAGAACACACACAGTTTGACCTGTGGAGACAGTTGAATTATAAACATTGGCCTACTCTATTTAGTTACTACAACATTACACTGTATGGAAAGTAAGTAATTTTCTAAATCAGATATTGATGTTTATGTTAGAAAAGTTATATAATATTGTTTATCGCAGATTAATCAGCATTTGGAATGTCATATAATTGTATTGAGAAATCCTCCTTCAACTTCCTGTTACAGTTAGAGTATTTTCAATCTTTAATCGATAAAAGTTCACTAAGATGAATCTGGATATAAAATTAAATATTGTCCATAAGTGTGGTTAACTTGTAAGGAAACTAATAATTATTTAGGACAAAACTTATTCTCTTCAGTATATATTTGCCTGTATCTAGCTAGAACAGATTTTGCATGAGCTTCTGTGATAACCTTGTTTGAAATTAATATCTCTGAGTACTTCCTTTTCCAGATTCATCAGCATCTTACCCACAATCCACCTTTCGATGATAGTTGACCCACAGGAAGCCCTTGATAAGCGTCATCCATCAGAACAAGATGGCAGCCCATCTAAGTCCATCATTCCGCAATTTGACAAATCTCAGGAATCATCTTCTTTACCTGTAGACAAAAATGAGGTTCCAGACGAACTCTCTGCCTGGTATTTACATAATTACGCCGATCCAGAAAACATCAAACAACTGTATCCTAAATCTTATCGTGAAATTGTCATCACAGTCTTCATCGTACTTCTTGGCTTCATCTGCATCAGTTACTTCATCGCTGCGTGTTATCACAAACTATGTCCTCGGGACTACGGGCGCCGTAAGTCTAAGAGCAAGCACAGAAAGAAAGGAATGTACTATAAACAGATTAAGGAGTCCGTCCCTAAGGTTCTACATGGACACGTACAGGTAAAACACAAAGTCTCAAAGCAGTTCAAAACCTAAAAGAACCATTTGTTTAAGCAGATTCTGTATTTTAACTCAGAAATTATTTAAAAATTTAAAGAATTATATGTTAAGCAGATTCTGTATTTTAACTCAGAAATTATTTAAAGATATAAAATTTTAGGCTACACTAAAGTCTACTTTACGGGTTACAACAATAGCAGTCAAAGCTTGTTTTAGCACGGTCGACAGGACCATGGTAGATTTTTGATGAATTTTATGAGTAGTCTGCATTAGGATACAATTGTAATGACAATTCATTTGGACCCAACAAACTGCATTGTACTGTGACTTTAGCAGGGTTGACTTATATGAGTGAGGTATTAAAATGATCAGCTGCATTATGTACTTGTCATTTTGTAGGAGATCGAGTGCGTTGTGACTGACGGCCACTTCATCATCAGCTCCTGTTTGGGTGGTCAGATCCGGGTATGGGACTCCGTATCTGGTGACTGTCTCATGTCTATCATCAGGAAAAGGTGGGTATCACATTGTAATGCTGAAAGCTTTCATTGTAGATGTATACGTAGTGTAAGTACAATAGAGTTAAAAAAAAATTGTTTCAATATTTCATGTGCAGTGCAGGATTTTAATGGCTTTAGAAATTGTACTTTTCTATTACTCCACATATAGTGTTTGTCCACCAGCAAAAATGGATCATTTAGCAGTATTTGTAATTTAAACATCATTTAATTATTAATTGAAAAATGTGTATCATATATATGGCTGATATATATCAACTTTTCTTTAATATGAAATGAATTATATTTTTTGAATTATTTCTTTTGCCATGTTTTGATGATTTTTATTCACTATGTCCTACAGTGCTACTCCGCCGATAAAAAGAAAGCCTTGTGTTGGCCGTAACATTGAGGACAGTGACGCAGATTTATACGACGAATACCATGGTGACAGCAGTGCAGTATCCACGGACACATCTCTTTATCAACAGGATGGAGGGGACATTGGCGGAGGTCCACGTCACCGTGGGCGTAGTAATGCCAAACAACCAGGCGATGTGTGCCGTAGAAATATCTTCAGTTTTGAACCTGATTTGAACAGCACTATAGATACAAACTTTTCAGCATTAAACTCGCCAGAAAATACACATAGACAGTCCTCCTTGCCAAAGGGAGATAACTCTAATTTAAGTTCTGGTAGTTTGTCATCTGTGTCTTCTCTCCGAAGTCCCAGTAGTTCCTCCCCACTGATTCCTGGAGGTGATGCCCCTGTGTATACCCCGTCCCCTGGGGGCGGAGTGAACACTCCTCAGGCGTTTGACTTCAGTAGTAGATTTGATCCAGTCTACAGGGACCATAGACAGTTAGTGATGGAGAGTCGTTCAGGGATGGCAGCCAACAACTCTTCTATGTATGAGGACAGCAGAGCACGGAGCTGGAGTGCAGGTAATACATTTCTGAATTAATGACAAGTGTTAATTAGTCTAAGAAATAACATGCATGCTGTCTGTTTGATATGGCATCCTACCACATATTTACAGAAGTATAACTGCCACTTAGTGTTGTGATTTTGATTTCCAAGCCATAAAATATTTGTCACATTGTTTCCAATTTCTGCTGTGTCACATCAGCACCAGATTTCACATTGAAGCACAAGCATTTAGATCTAAATTTTTGGTCTTACATGTTTTCAATCTTACATAATCTAATATATTTGTGGTCATTATGTATTTCATCATTCATGTTTTACGGGAGAAGACGGACTATAAGTTATTCAACTTGTGTCTGATCCCATTTGTATATATGCAAATAAAATATGTTTAAATCAATCAATCTTATGTTGTTGGAGATAGAATTTAGTTCATGTCATTTTTCACGATAACATTTTATCCATTATCTCAGAGTCTATGGAACATAAGAATTTATGCCATGTTAACCTCTGACCTTTGTCCCCAGGTGACCTGCCCCTGACTCAGCAGCATGATGCCAGTCTGTTTGACTCTGGTTTCCAGGACAACCAGGCTCCTTCTGTGTGGTGTATGACCTGTCATGACGGCCTTATCATCGCTGGCTGTGGCAACGGAAGGATAGAGGTCAGAAACAGGGGGTCAAAGTGGAAAGGGTTAAAGGGCAAAGGGTTAAAAAGCTAAAGGTCAAATTTTATAGTACAGATCAGTTGTGTTCAATATCTTCAGTACAATTTTGGTGTGTAAATAGGAGTGAAAGGATAAAATCATAGACAAGTAGTGAAAGTCAGTTATCGGAAAGCTATCGGGGGCATGTCAAGAATTTACCTGTTGAAAGATTGACAACCATTGCTTCTGAACAATCATGTAGAGATGCTTTGCTGCTTTCAAGAGCGCATTTACCTACTTTGGTAGCAAATTGTGATTTTTTACAATTTGAATGCAGTTATAAAAGATACGGTAAAATGCACTTTGATGCCACTAATGGCCCAATTGTTCATTCAAGAAATCGGAAATGAACAGATCATGATTATGGCATTGAATAGAACAAACATATTTTGGAAGGAAATACTTAGCAAGAAGCATGAAAGAAAACAACATATTCTGTATTAGAATTTGCAGTTGAGGATGGTTATTATTACACTCAAGTGACCGTTTTAAAAGAATTCTAATCCTTGTTACAGTTTTGGGATGGAGGATCAGGAACTCTCAAGTGTCTGTATGGTGACAGCAAGGAGGGGGTCACAGCACTCTGTTTCATCAGGAACCGGTATGTCAGTTAAAAATATTCATATTTAATCTAGAAAATCATTCTAAATGTTATACTTTAAAAAATGTAATAGTGAACATAATTCTAAATTTTGTGTAAGCTTGTACATACAAATTATATTAAAGTTAAAAAAATGTAATGGTGAATATACTTGTAAAATTTATGTAAGCTTGTATATACAAATAATGTTGAAGTTACATTCCTCTTACATAGTTAGTAATTATGGACCTAGTAATTGTACTAATTTTTGACTTATAATGAGGAAGTTTATGTATTAATGTATAAAGATAACTTTTGAAGTCACACTTCTGACACCTTTATAATTACCAATATGCATTGACCTTATTTAACCCATTTAACACCAGGGTTGTTGCCGCGAGGCTGGACGGTACTCTTGACTTCCTCGAGATGGAAACATTCCAGAACCCTGTCCAGCCACCTCATGTGCCTCCGCCAAGCAGCCCTGCTAAAGGACACGTCCGGAATTACAGCCAATCTCATATAAACCCTAGTCCCACTAAGAAATCTGGACACGTCCGTAATCATAGTCACACCTTTGCCCCTCCCACCACCGGCCACATACTCCCTGTACCCACCAGTATGAGAAAATGGGAGGAAATCATTCATGTCACACAAATCCAAAGAATCAAAGCCCACCAACAACCAATAGTCTCGCTACAGTCTCAAGGAGGGAGAGTGGTGTCAGCAAGCTCAGACCATACACTCAAGGTATTTAACCATACATCTATTTGTTTGTCCTGTATAGAATGCAGATCCCTGTAATTTTATATTTGACAGAAAAAAATCATGGTCTTTCAAAATATAAATGCACTGCTTTATCTCAAATTAACATAAGTAAAAGAGCTCACACATTCTATTAGTTACTATGTAAGAAACTTTAAAATGACATATTTACATACCATATAAGAACTTTTGCATTCGGATAAAAAAAATGGTCACAATCCAATCAGTTTTAAAATGCCATGGTGCTATTAGATGCGTGATAAGGTGAATTTTGTTATATTTAACAGGTGTTCAAGTTGGAAAATTGTCTAACCCTCTACACACTGCATGGACATGAGGAGAAAATTACAGTGTTATACCTTGATAAGGTAAAACTTTTATCCATCATTTATAGTCTGCTTGATATCATAGGTAAATGTTTGTAGGGATTAACCGCACTGACATGCAGGAATAATATCAAGGTCATCACAGTCTTTGTGTTGTCTATCATATATATAGTCAGTATATGCTTTAGTGATCTGCTCTTGTGGGTAGGTACACTAATGTAATGCCATTCGTTTGTGTGTAAAATTAGGCCAAAAAAAAAAAAAAAAATCTGTTTAGGGTTACCAAACCGACCCTAATTTTTTACCCCCATCCCCAATTTTTTTCCCCACTTTCCTACGAAAAAAAACATTAAAAGTCAGGATTTTGATCTCGGACTCTGGTTCCGGCCATTATTTCAGAGTGAAAGACATTAAAAAAAGAAAAAAAATCCTCCCGACCTAACCTTAAACAGACATATTTTTCTTTTGGCCTTATGTTGTTTTCTCTGAGATGACAGATCATAAAAATGAAAACAATTGCAAGAATAGGTCACTGTGTAATTTAGGGAACAAAGAAATATCTTTATTATTTCAGAATTATCCTGTTTAGAGCCTAAAAAATTGAAAATTTGTATTTGTGCTTAAAAGAATCAAAGAGGTCCATTGAGATTGATAGAAAAAAATCAGAAGTGTTTGGTATCTTAACTGAAAATGTATTTATTATTTCATTCTTACTTTGGCTGAAAAAATGTGTCTTAAATCTTTCGGAAGATTAATTTCATTTAAATTTTCCTACAGTTACCTCCATATGCAGCAGCCAGTGGAGATGCAGACGGCACTGTCCGACTTTGGGACCTTCCTACAGGGTCATGTATACACAAGGTCAAAGGTCACGAAGGAAGTGTTGTGGCCTTGACCTGTACAACTAAATATGTGATAAGTTCTGCGTTGGATGATACCTTGATCATCTGGGACCGTAGCAAAGGAAACATTCTACACAGTCTCAATATGGTGAGATTGATTTTTAATAATATGATTCTCAGTATAAACATTCATCTGTACAGCTATCTAAAAGTTCCTGTATTTTTTGGCTTTACAATGTTAGGTACTGTAATTAAAAAAAAAACCCTATTTTCTGGCCACTTACTTTTGTGTTTCATGCCCATGGCAGTTCATAGCTGTTGTGATTTACAGGTAAATATCTGTTGTACCCATGGTACTTAATTGTAGTAGAAATTTTTCCAGAAATTTATTTTCATTAATCTTAATTGCACATGAAATACATGAACATAAATTGCATGCAGAAAAAGTTGGTTTGCAGCACTTCAGTTTACAGTAGTTCAGTCAAAGTAACATTCCTTGTGTACAATACATGTTTTAGGCTTAATCTCTCTAAAGATTGTGGAAACTTAGCTTGAGTAGTTTGGTTTTCAAAATATGTATGAAATGTGACAGATTGTTTTGTGATGAAAATATTCCTGAGATATGTAATTGTGTTCAGCTACAAACAAGAAGGTGATAAGAGTACAATGTTTTTCTTGCTTTCTTCTTTGTGACAGGACCCTTGTGGTAACAACAGTTTATCTCTCCTGAACAACAACCTACTGGTGACGGGGGGCCAGGTAAGTACAGTGTTAGTGGTAACGATTATCTATCTGGTGATGAAGAGTTATCTAGTGACGGGGGGTGGGGTGGGGGGCAGGTAAGTACAGTGTTAGTGGTGATGAGTTATCTAGTGCAGTAGAATATTATAAGACTCTATCATATGTGGATATGAAGGATAGGGATATTCTACCCGAGGGTCACAAAATGTAGTAAAAATCGAGGCTTGTCGAGGGTTTTACAACATTTTGTGATCCCGAGAGTATTTTTCTTTCATACCTCGATGTTTTATTGCAATTTTACAACTATAATATCCTGCCATTTTGAAATAAATTCGAAGAAATCCACGGCTGAAAGTCAATTTGAAAAATTACGTGATATTTTCAAAAAAAATTCTGTTGTTTGCATCTTTTATAGTAAAATCAGTCAAGTTTGTGAAAAAATGTTAAAATTTTACCGAGGAAATAGAAATTTTGTAGACGCTGTGACGTCACGAGGCTTTATAGCATGGGTAGCCATGCAATACAGCCTCAGGCAGCATGAGTGTTTTGCCCTAGACCAGCCAGTATTACACCCGTAGGTATGAAAGAAATACCTTTATTTAATGATTTGAATTAAGAAAGTGGAAAAAGAAAAGTACAGGTATCATATGATATATATTTATCGATGTTGAAAAGGGAAATTTTCCAATTTATGATTTGATCGTTTCTTAATCCGGATGCAATAAATTCAAATGAAAATTTCAATATTTATTAGATTAAAAAAAGATTTTTTCACTAATGGTTCATTAATCTAAATTTTAATAGCTCAAATAGTTATGCTGGTGCCGTTAAGAACATGATCATAGTAAAATCTAACATGTTCATTAAATTTTCCATTTATTTCCAGGGCTGCATAAATCTTATAGATGTTGGTAAAGGCGAGATTCTCCGTACAGTTTATCTTAGTGACTCAGAAAGAATGGCGTTTGTGAATCAAATAAAAGTAGTTGACAACACAGTGATTGTGTGTGATTACGCCAGCGAGATGAAGGTTATACATTTCCCTACGGTTTTAGAGAAGGCAGAATAGAAGTGGACGGTCACGTACAGCAAGTTAACCACACCATCTTTGTATTACAAGGCAGCCAAAATCATGTATCCATTTTGAAAAGAAATCATTTTTTATTACTATTGATATTTATGCATATTTTTACAATTTCTGTAGAATATTCATACCTCCTCAGGGATCAATCTAGCTTTGATTTATTACGGTGTATGGGTAAATTTCCCCTCAAGGAATGAATTCCCCTCTGGCCTAAAATTCCCCTGAAAATTCTCCATTCGAAGCTAAAAAATGACCGTTTTTGTAACACAATTTCCCCTGTGACTTATTTATCATTAATTTTTTTAGAATTTTGTTTGCAAATTTCTTCATATTTATCATACAGCCACTGCATATTTTATGATAAACTCAAATTTTTCATTAATGAGCTTAAAATGTTGCTTTACTAAACCTTAAAATAAAATTATTTGTTTTACAGTACTTTGTCAAAATGAATATAATTTTGGACCAAAATAAGAAGATTCAAATTTCCCTATATTTCGCCAAACTTTTCCCCTATTCTGAAAAAAGGGTAGTTTCCCCCAAAACCTAGATTGATCCCTGCTCCTGCAACTTTACCAAGATATACAGGAATCTGTCTCTTGTTCATAAGTCTTGTTTGAGTAAGTTCTCTTAACTTGGTGAACCAATTTAAATTATAAATTAGGAATGAAAGGGACCATGTGTGGATGTGCAAGTTTTTTTAAAAGTTCGATTAATACCATGGTAACCGGTGCATTACAAATAGATGACCATATCTGTCACCTTACCGAACATACAATGGTAATTTTTGAGGAAGGGGCCGCTGAAGTGGGGGATACTAACTTAGGTTTGTCAGTAAATTTGTCTAACTAAATAACAAAGTTTATTGGAAAAGTTTGATTGACTATAAATTTTTGTGTATTTCTGTGAGAAAATTCCAACAAATGTTAAACAAAAAACCTTAAACATTAACAAGGAAGAAATTAAATGACTTGACGGCTATCAAATATTTTGTTGGTCAGAAGTTTTGACTACGACTCCTTATTAATAAATGCCATTTGAGAGGATGTTACATGTTTTGGTGACAAATGTAATTTTTTTTTTAAATTTCCTCTGAAAAATTATGTTACGTAGAATGGGGAATACATGCTTTTATACAATGCCAATATCAATTACTTTTATACGTACATATTATGAGCTTTAGATCGAAATTCTGAATCTTCCGTTGTAACATGGTGAAGTGTCCCCTTAAAGAAGTGTGGAGTATTATGGTCTAAGAATTCCATTGAAATCTGTATTGACATTTTGTTAGATATTCATAAACTGTACATAATCAATTATTAATATTTTTTTTACCCACTGGAATGTCATGTACATACCTGTGTATAACTGTAAATAGATTTGAAACAATAGATTTGAAACAAAGCTAAAACAGCTTTCTGTGGCTACTTACAATTGATAAATTTTGGTGGTACCTTTAGTACTTGATTGATGTATAGATTGAAAGTAGTTCCTTTCTCTATTAACTTTGATGTCTAAGACATTGATGAAGAGCTAATTTGTTGAAACATCTCGGCAACCTTATAAACCTTAAATATAATAAAAGTTTTTGAAGAGAATCCACATATAGGAGATTCCAGAAAAGATGGCGATGACGTCACACAAAGGTACATTCGGGCGCTCAAAGGTACAACTCCGTATATAACATGGTGGGAACACAGCCGCTTGCGATGTTTGTTTACATTTTATTGTAATAAATAGTACGGCAACCCGAGAATTGTTGCTTTATCTTAATTTCAAAAGGCGTAAATAAAACATATGTAACAATAATATATAGATATAAACATATGGTATTAATATATTTTACGATGTTTATACTCCATTTTCGACCGCCACGAGAAAAAACACGATCGCCATTATGTACAAGTGTGTGTGACAGAATATTGCAAATATCAGCTTGAAATTACAAATTAAATTCCAAGTTCCGCAAATATCGTACAGAAATTTTAATAAGCGATTACCGTTTTCTTAGTCTTACTCAGTAAAACACCTTACAATGTGTGATTATGACCAAATTAAAGTCTGCTTTCGTAGATTACCCCAAGCACACGGCAGCCATTATGTACAGTACTGCAGATATCTCGAATTTCGTCCTTTTTCAGAGTCACAAAATTACGTTTGGTGTCAGAAATTTTGGAATTTAGTTTATGACATACAAATGAGTCAGTTATATTTACTTTTTATCATATTTTTAAACAAAACTTTTGAGTTATTTAGGATTTTCGAAGCCGTGCACAATGTGTCCTGGTCGGCATTTACGACAGTACTACTACGATCTGTATACCATGTATTCGAATTATTTAAAAGTAATATCACTTCAATTTGAGACTTCACTTAACAGTCCATGGAACAAAAGCGACTGAAATTTAAAAAAAACTCTACAGCATTAAAACTGAACGATTTCACCTTTTTATTTTTCGAGATATCGGCATCGATACGTACACATGTACATTTCGTAAATCTGCATGTAAGTGTAACACAGTGGTTTATATCATTCCTTTAAAACAAGATATACATGGTAAAGAACGAAATCTATCTCTTTTACAAGATTTTTATTGAGATATGTGTTGGTATTTACGTATTTATATTATTAAATTCCCAACTATGGGCTGTGGCCTGATCATGACGGGTAGTGACGGCCCAATACCGCTTCGCAAGCTGGCTTCAACACTAAATCTACACAAATATATTTAGCAATAAACAATTGTAAATATAAAAATATAAATGTCTGTCACCTCTGAAACAATAAAAAAAACATTTTAAAATCAGAATTTGCAAGTATGAAAGTGTATACTTTTGTCAAAGAATTGATAGTGTAGCAGGGATGTACGTATCCGCTATTGTTTTCATTACTCGCCATACTGTGTTTGTACCTTTGAGGACCCGGATGTAAACTTTCTGTGATGTCACGCCATCTTTTCTGAAATCTCCTATTAGGAGTACAAACTAGAATGGACACAAGTCATGAATATCATGAATTACATACTTATATTAGAAACTACATAAAAGTAGTGAAAAATTACAATGTCATTTGGAATAAGAGTTATCTGCCCTTACAGGAAGGTATTGATTATGTTCATATTTTTCGTAGAACACAACTTTAGTTTCTTGCACAAATAATGACGTCTTAATTGATACCTTCCTGTAAGGGAGATAACTGCAATATACAAAGATGGAAAAGAAGATGCTGAATGAAAAATCTCTGGATATCGATGAGAATGAATAGATAAAAAATCTACCATATTTTTTTCATATTTTAAGTCGCACCTTAGTATGAAGGTCTTTTTTCGCGATTTGTTCAGTTTTAAGGTAGCCTCGGAAAGCTGGTGTAACTTGTCCGGTGCTGCTAGACCACTAGGTAGTCTAAGAGTTTACACACATAGAGTGATATTAGTAGAGTATGAAGTAATTTTGTTTTTTGTTTAGCTATTGTTTGAATGTTAACTTATGTAGTAGTCACTTGGCCGTCCTTCAAGATCAAATATCAAATGATTCCCTTTTCCCTATATTTCGTACATATCTATGTATACCTGTTAAAGTGCATATGTTAACCTTATTGATAATAAAACATTGTGCTATGGAATGTGCAATTTTGAGATCAAATCAGTGACATGATGTGTATAATCGTTAGAACAGTCCGTTTCTGTTTTAAATCTTTTCTTGAATCATTGCAAATTTTTTTATGAAAGACAAGTGATCCTTGGTGTATTAATATGTGAATAGTGCTAGTTTACATATTATCTAGTTTTCCTGTCATCTGTAAGTTTTCTTTTTGTTATTCCAAGGGTCAATATGCAATATTTCTTTACATAGTTTTATCAAAAAAAAAAAAAAAAATGTTAGAAAGAAAGTTCTATATTTTCATGATATTTTCATGAAATTTTCATACGGTCAATGACATCATTTGTTCTCCAGTTGTCAGGTTAAGATTTCAATACATTTCCTTTGAGTTTTGGATTTACTCTTGACATCAACTCTTTCATTAAAATCTTGTATGATGTGACACATGTTGTTAAATCATTCTTGTTTCCCTCATTTTCCTGAGATTATAAAAATATGCACTTCAAAAAGCGGTATCATGGAAGTGATCTATTTTCTATGTGTTATGAATTGAAGGTCACAGGCAGCTATGCGAGATTTTTTTTTTTTCATATTCTAAATTAATTTTGTTTTTATTTGCCTTAACATAATTTATATATGGTATTAAAACAAATTATAATCATAAATTACAATGGAAACGAACTTATAATCTAAACCCTACCCGGTATACTTATTATTAATGATAAATATTATACAAATGACATGTAGATCTTAAAGATACAGAACAATTTTATTTTCCAACAGCAGCGTTATTCTTGTACATGTTAAAATGTTGGTTTGATTTTACTTGATTGTGTACATGTGTACATGGCGGTTGTTATCTGTTTAAATGTTTTCTGTTAATTGTGTTTTGTGAAGGTTAATGTTACTGACGATTCCTGTTCATGTTGAATTGTGTTTGTTAAGTCCTTTTATCATTACTAAGTTATAAAAAAACACCACTTGTGTTTTTTATAGTCGTTACAAAGTTCTGAACAATAAGCGTAAATCATCATAAAATATTCAAGATTTTGTACTGTTACTGGTAGATGAAAATAAAGATTGAAATTATCATTATGCAGACCCACCAAATTTCTGATTATATTCTATTAAAAGTAACTATTATAAGGTTTTACAGATTTCATTTTTGGTCAAGGTTTTTTTAATTTTATTATTGATTGATAGAATTAATATTCAAAGAATGCTTTTGTCAATTGTATGAGAAAGCCTAATAAGCTGACTATTTTCTTTGAAAAAAAAAATGTTGAAAAATATCAATTAGAATGAAATATAAAGAACCATTTTTTGCAACATTGAATGTTACCTGGTAGTACAAAGTATTTATATATTATTACCGGATCAAGATATTGTTAAGTATTCAAAATGTTCAAAATCAATGATGTATTTTATTTGATAGATTTTTTTTATGTAGAGTCTAAAAATGATGAAATCATAAATATCCCATGATTATAATTATGTAGTTATGAATGTGAGTGTATACAAGGTTTTTTTTCATTTTTTTTTTATTTTGGTAGGTAGTTTGTGAATACCCACCTTGTTTCAAACACTAAACAAATTCACAGTTCTAATGATTCACTATTTCTATGGAGGAAAACAGTCAACAGAGAAATGGAAAAAAGATGTGAATTGTTATACCCCTATACAATGGTTTCTATATAAACTCTATTGACAAAAATGCCTATAAATGAACTGTTCCGTCGAGTGGTCCAAAGAACTGTTAAAATGTGCTGTTGGACCGGAGTGACGTCACACACACAATTTGTGAGGTTAATGCATTGTTTTGAGTCAATTGGTTTAACAAAACAGTTATCGACTGGGTTTTCTGGCAACAGATGATTTGTTGGACCCTCACACAAACTGTTGCTCTCAGCCTTCGACCTCGGGCAACAGTTTGGCTTCGGGTCCAAAAATTCATCTATTGCTATCAATCCCAGTCAACAACTGTATAATGTCACTTTGGTGTAAAATTGTAAATACAGTAAACAATAATGTATTTACAATAGCTGTGTCCACAGGGACCTGGCACGAAAATTTTTAACCAACAGTATACATATATATATATATTATAGATACTATAATATATATATGTATACTGTTAGTTAAAAAAAATCGTGCCAGGTTCCTGTGGCTGTGTCCACATCTGACAAAGATATAATGGTAGCATCTAAACATAAAGTTCAGCTTAGCTTACATTTTTGTATTGTAGCATCTGGAGCATATTTCCAAAATAAAGCAATAAATCCATGCCAGATTTTTATTACAAGATACTTTGCCAAAGAAATGGAAAAACTGAGGTTTTAGCATGTTAAAATCTAAAGGATTATTGTATTTCTTTTGTAATCAGGCTTCAACGTTTTATATTTTTGTGGTTGTGAATAGAAACATGAAATACATAGTTACATTATTTTGTATTTTCCCATCAATGGCTTTTAAACATTTTGCATATAACACAAACTTAATATCTTCTCTTAAGTCTTTTGTGAAGTAGCCAAATGCAGCAAAGACATTAGTACTACTGAGACTAGTAAGAAATATGATGCATTATTTTGATACCAAATTAAATTTGATTATAAGATTTATCAAAACTCATTTATTCAAACATAATTAACCCCAAGACTTCATTTAAATCAAAAGCATTTTGTTAGCCCCAGTCAAGCTTGATAACAAAAATAAGAATTCACTCTGAACTTCACAGTATATGTTGTTATACCCCTATAAATTAGTTTCTATATAAACTCTATTGACAAAAATGCCAATAAATGAACTGTTCTGTCGAGTGGTCCAAAGAGCTGTTAAAATCGACTGTTAAAATGTGCTGTTGGACCGGAGTGACGTCACACACACAATTCATGACGATAGTGCATTGTTTTGAGTCAATGGGTATAACAAAACAGTTATCAACTGGGTTTTCAGTAAACAGATGATTTGTTGGACCCTTACACAAACTGTTGCCCTCGGCCTTCGGCCTCGGGCAACAGTTTGTCTTCCGGTCCAACAAATCATCTGTTGCCCTCAACCCCAGTCAACAACTGTATAATGTTATGTACCTGGGTTTCCGGAGATTACCGGTAATTACTATTCAACTTCTCAGCCCACCTATTGAATTTATTCCATGATATAGAAACCACTACATAAATCATCTCTTTACCGTCAGTAACAAGCTTTATATCACTTGTACACAGGGTTTCCATTTTCTACAGTATTGACATATAAAGTATTTAGTTAGCTTTAATAAACTATTTTCATCAGTCATCTAACATTATCAATGCAATGCGGAAATAGAGGAGTATTTCAGTAGTGTTTTTGATTGTCGATACATGTACCTTATAATTTATATCAGTGATTGTAACTCTAACATCATGAGATGATGTGTATAATTTATTTTTGTGTAACTAACAGATTGTTTTTATGTCCTAATTATCACGTTAGACTAAGTTCACACTACGGTGGAAATAATAAATTGTGCTTATGATATGCATAAATTGTATTTTCTTTTTAATTTCTTTAGATACATCCTGTTCTTTTGAAAAGACTGCATACACATGCCAAAAAGTGTGTGTTTTAAAATTTTCCTACCTTGGTTATTAGAATGACAGGTGACAGATCATATAATTTAAATTTCCTATGTTACACTTATTTCTATTGGCTAGAACTTTGATGTTATATTTCGGTAGAATGAAAGAAGTGTATACATCGAGTATTATGATGTCATATATACAGAACATTTTCGCGGGATATTTTAAAAGTAACACAGTCATTGGCCAAAGTGAACTATTCCATAAGATATCAATGCGCCACAGCTCAATTTGATTTATTGTAAAAAGAACGTAAAATCACGGAATCAATGCCTCATTAGTACCTTATTGAGTTATTCAAATTAAATTATCAGCATTATTCTCTGACAGTAACTGTTTGGTTTATGAAGTCGTAGACAAAAAATGAACGGACATTGTTTCCATGTCTATAAACTATTAAAAGTCCTTTCGTTTTTTGTCAATGACTTAAAAAGCCCAAAAGATATTGAGAATAATTCTTAAATAAATAATTGACCCAATTAACCTTGATCCTGGACAGGAAACATTTGCTAAAGGATGTACTGTCAAGTGAGGAGCTGGTACGTGTGTCAAAGTTATCTCCCCCTCATATCCAACTTATAGCAAAGAACCTTCATCATGATCTACTTGGGTAATCTTCTAAGTTTTCATGTTTTGTAGAGTTAAACATAGTTACAGTTCAACCCAGTTATACAAATTCCTGGGGATCTTTTAAATATTTTCGTATTATGCGGGTTTCCTACTATTTGGGTTAAAATTTTTAATTGAAAACTTTATCCCCTTTGGGTGGATTACTCCCTCTGTACCTATAATTGGAATACATGTTTGACACAAGGCAGTAATGAATTACCAAAACTTACCTGGTTTTGACACCTCAAAATTATGGGGGCTAAAAATGTATGTCTCATATAAATAACCCAGGTATTACACAGGCTTTGTGTAAGCTAGCTTGTACTTAACGGCTAATATATACACAGATGTTGAATTCAATTTTATTTGCATAAAACAGGATTTTGTACTATTCAAGTTTGAATTACTAAGTAAGTGGGTTGGACTGTATAAAATAAATGAAAAATCAAAACACATTTTGTTTTTTGCAATAAAATTTATGAATAACAGGGTAATTGGTACTGGTAATTTGACTTCAAATAGGGTATATGTATACGTTATTTCATAATCAAGAAACTAAAGATCGATTAGTTGTGATACAAAATATGCTGCATAATGTCTTGAAAAGAGAAATAAAAAACAAATAAACAATAACAGAAAACCAATTAATAAGTAAACAACCAGTACTGATAATCTAATAAAAATAACACAATGCCATCATGTATACAAGATTAAGATATCAGTCAACTTAAACAACAACTAATGATTGTGAAATTGGTAAAACATATTTTTGAATACCCATTCAACAATAAACACTATTTATATGTAAATGTGTAAAACTTAACACAAATATGAAAAAAAGGATACTGAATTAATAGCTGAAATATATATAGTCCAATAATGTAACCAAATGGGATATGGTAGCACTTTTAAATCGATTACATTTTGTACCTCTTGTTGAATCCTATGTATTGGTTATTTCATTGTTGATCAAATTCTATAGATCAGCACATTTAGTCATTTGATTGTTTGTGTCTTGTCTGACATTTATCAATCCTAGTTAAACAAAACAGATGATAATTAATGCAAATGAATCACTAGATTAGATACTACAGGCATATACAATATGTATCAATATACTCTAGATATTGAACAAATAATGCAAGCAGTACACAATACGATATTTGACTAATGTTTAGTCCAAAAATGTAACCAACTGGGATATGGTAGCATTTTTTGAGATGGAAAAATAGGAAAATGTGCATTTGTAAATTCTGAACATTCATGCAATGTTGTCTAATCGAGTGACCAATCCAACTCTAAGCTGGTATTAAGATATCACAGGTGATATATTCTACAGTTCCTTGTCATCAGAGAAAGTCTGCCATTTCCTGTTCTAACTGCTGGAACTCATCGTCCAGGACTAGCAGTTCCTGTAGGATCTGATCACTGTGACTAGGGTTATCACTGTCCATACTGGGCTGAGTGGGTACCATCTGGGCTTCTTCCTCTGTCGACACACAATGTGTACTGTCAATATTCATCATTAGGAAGGTTCACATATATTAACTTAAATACAATTATTCAATAATTTTTAGTCTATTTTTTCAGCTGTTAAGTTCATCTTACAGCATTGTTACATCTGATAATGAGTGCGCTATGAGTATTTAGATATCCTAAAGAGAAAATGAAATAGGGTACTGTACAAAAAATTAATTTGACACTGGCTTAATGATGATGCACCAGGTATTACCAAGGTTTTAACATGATCATCCAACAATTACACTTAAAGTGACATGGAATGATGACAGCTTGCTATAGAATGATATGTTTACAAGCTTGGCAAGTATGGTTTCAGAAAAAATAACACCTACCTGGGAGAAGAGAAAGGCCAAACTCTGAAGCAGTGTCGGCTAGTTTGATTCCTGGAGAGAAAAAACTTCCAGAGGAATCATCATGGAATGTGATGTCTATCCCCAAGCGCTTCTGTGCAGCATCTACATCTGGCAAAAACAGATAAAATATTCAATGATAACATTTTACCTTCCACTCTAATTTTGTGGTTAATCAGTCCTTAAGAAAAAAAAAAAAAAAAAATGGCAGATCAAGTACGGTAGTTTGAATTTTGTCTTCATATTGAAGATTTTTTTTTCCATATCAAAATGAGCAAATGCCAGGTGATTTAATCTTATAACTAGAAAATAAATGTAGAAAATTTCCCCTGTTGGGTGCCATTTCAAGATCAAAAGGATGTATGTTTCTTACCCAATCTATTAATCTGCAATTTTAAAGAACGATAATATTAAGACAGTTGAGAGGTTTAATATTTAATAACTAAATGTTCTGATGAATTGACCTTGATCTATACCCTAAACCAAGGTCATGCTGATCTAATCCATGATAACATGTTTTACAACCTACCGTCCTCAAGTTGACAAATGTCACTGTAAGCCTCTAGTTGAGTGAGCATAGCTTCCAAATCCACATCCTCCTCTATATCATCTTTTAAATGTATACCATTTTCATTATTTGCAAAGTATAAAATGTACACTTAAATGAAGATGACATTGAGCTAGGTACAAACGATCTATACACATAGAATCTGGGTTAAAGAAATAATATCAATGGACCAATCATATAACACTGAATCCTTATAAATGTAACAGGGGAGGAGAGAATGTAGCAGCCAGACCGGGATTAGAACCTGGGACCCTAGTGGACCCCCAGAACACTAGCCGAGTGCTCTACCGACTGAGCTACCTAGTCACCGATGATCGACCCAGTCCAATCCCGCTACACTCCTCCCTCCTTTCTCGAAGTCTTTGCTCTCGAAGACATACGAGACCCATCCAAACACCACCACCGTGGGTTATTTAGTTGGGTGCCAATTCTGTAACAGGAGAGGAAAAAATGTAGAGGCCAGACCGGGATTCGAACCTGGGACCCTCAGAACACTAGCAGAGTGCTCTACCGACTGAGCTACCTGGTCACCGATGATCGACCCAGTCCAATCGCGCTACATAAACATGATGTACTTTATAGGATACAAATTACTTGAAACAGTAAATATGGAGTAAAGAAGTAATTCAATCCAACAGTGTCAACAAAGTATTGTATACATGTGCACACAGAATCAGTAAAGACTTAAGAGGAGTTTGATCATTATCGCTGCCATATTTCTTCTGTACTGTACGTTCCAGTGTTGTTGATGAATTTCCTGTTTAAACCATTGGGTATATCGAGTGGATGTCAGAACTTGTTGGTGATGTTCAAAGTTGTGTTTGTGAACATACATTATTGTTTGTGACTAGGTATTCAAATAGCTCAATTTAAGTTTGCCTGATGAAAAATGCTATTGAGCTCAATTACAATTTTTTTTTTTTACAATTCAAAGGATCTTGAGCTTCCAAACCAAAGTCACTAATTTATATACATTAAAGCATTACATTATGTACATCCAAATTTTAATTACATACAGTTCTATCAAAGTAAGTCATTAATAAAAACAATTTCTCAAAAAGAAAATCTTACCATCAACAGAGAGATGATCAGATGAATGTCCATCACTCTCTGGAACTATCGAAGCTGCAGAGGCCTGGCTAGGTTTCTTATCTTTAGTGGTGTTCTTAATATTGTTCAGAGCAGTTTGGTAGTCTCCCCCAGTGACATACAACTCATATGGATACAAGTTTCTAAAATATAAAAAATCAATTATTATCAATTTTTTTAGCATCCATTTCTGTCAATTCCATATATTCTTTATGAAAAACTTTTATCTATCAATCTAAAGCAGGATGTGAAAGGATGTGACTCGACAGTAAGGGACAAGATGTTAATGTAGGTTAATAACACTACTCAACCTCATCCCCATCCTCGATACTCCAGGGGCTCCGATCACTTACGATCTCTACACTCCTGGACTATCTCATAATTGAAGGCAGCTCAGCGGAAAATATTTGACCAATTACAGGCCAGCAAAAATTTCCTTTGAAGACTACAGAGAGAGCGACGCCTAACATCAAAGCCACACAGTCAACCACAGTGTACCGTTATACGGTTCTTTTGATGTACATCAAAGGACTAAAATACCTATTCTGTTCTGTTGCCTCCAGTTTTATTATGAGATAGTCCAGGGGTGTAGAGATTTAAAATTCATCTTCTGTTTTATATTTTTCAACCTGTCCTAATACAATCTAAAATTATGTCACCTGTAGGAAAAAGCTGAATTCATTCAGATGCAAATTTTATCTAGGATAACTGATAAACTTGAAAGTTTGTTTGTTTGATTAGTTTAACGTCCTATTAACAGCCAGGGTCATGAAAGAGACACTTTAATAAAATCACTGACGGTTGATAATGACCTTTGGTAGTATTTCTTTGCTATACTTCCAGCAGAGGCATTGCCAGCATGTACAGGAAGCTCCGTCAACTCTTTGTAGACAGATGACCAACTCCTTGATACACAAACCTAGCAAAAATGGAATCATATATATTTCTACACAGTTTATTGAGGCAGGCATCCATTTCTCACCATCGCGTATGGATTTGAATAATTAAACACAGGTATTTATGAAAAACATTATCTTCTCATAGAAAATGCTGCTATATGCAGGTTTTTAAAAAAATATAATTATAAAAAACATAAAGAATGGCGAGACTATAGGTACTGGTACTTGCCAATCGGTCACCGACCAGTAAAAAAAATTCAATGATAATAATAATAAAAAAAACAAAAAAACTTGTTTTTAAACTGTTGGCGATAAGAAATAGATCACTTCAAGAGTCTAATGTTTATAATCTGTAGCTTTTAAAACATCAACTAGTGCAGAACAAGAAAATAATACTCCAGAATGTATGCAACAACAAAGCTAGCCTTGTTTTTATTCATTTTCATAAGTTACCTTTTTGAAGCCTCCTCGCTCAAACACTGACAAAAATAATTGGAAGAGTCCTATGGGTACTCGCTGCCACACAGGGATCTTCCTTACTGTTACCTTGTTTCTATCCATGAATCTACGAAGGTCATGGTCAAATGCCTTCTCATTCCTTTTATACATCTGTAATATCAGAGAGCACTTCAGAGTATATAAAGTTATAAATGAATGACCACAAAAATGAACCATGATATAAAATCATTTCTTTTCAATCTGAAAGGACTGCTTATTTTTTTCAATCGATTGGTAAGGGTGAAAAGCCATTGCCAGTTGCATTATGATGGCTAAAGAACTGCATATGAATTAAAAATAAAATGTGAAGAACTGCAAAAAAAAACCCATCTGCATTCCACTTTGACATGCCAGGTTATCAAATTCTATTTTTGATTTGATGTATAGAAAGATATATAATGACCAGTTTTCTCTTTGCTAGTGAAAGTAAAATTTGATTCACACATAAACAAATTATAATATTTTTATAATATATACAATGGGATTGAGCACAGGTTTTCCCACTTATATCTGAATGCCCCTAAGATTCTGTCGTACTTGAGTAATTAATGTACATGTTATTCTTTGTTATCACATCCTGGCATATTCTTTTAATTCCTAAGAAATAATTCAATAACATTATGTGGAAAGTAATACAATACAATGAAGATCTACCTCAACATCAATTCTGAATTTCTCTTCTTTACTTTTGTCCACAAGAGTACTTTTGAATTTTAAATTTTCAAATTGGAACTTGTCACTTTGACTGTGAATTTCATTGTCTGTGTCATCAGTTGGTCCATTTTGTGAGCTGGGTACTATGGCATCTGCTTGTTGTAAAATGGCAGCATGATTTTTCTGTTTTTTGAATGATTTGCCTTGATTTTTCTTATTCTGAGTGCCACCACCGCCACACAGCTGACAGCAACTCTGCTTGGGGTCCTTCTTGTTTCTTGTTCTACTGTCAGTTATTTTAATCTGAGATTCTAAAATAAAAGTCATTCATTAAAACAAAATCATCAGTGATTCATATCAACTGTCTTAACAGAATATACAATTTTATTTTTTGTAAACTTTTGGTTATTGATAAGTCGTATTAAGACAGCTATTGCTTTTTTCAATTTAAATCAGTAACATAAAATGTAGATTTCAGTCCTTCTTGTAAACATGCAAACATCGTGGTCTATCATTCAGGCATATATATGCTACAACATGTGTGATAAAATAAAATGATGAACATGCATGCACTAAAAACAGCAGAAGCTCAATAACAAGAAGTAGGTTTTTAAAACTAGAGACAGAGCTCTCATTTGTGAACACAATCTTACATGTACCTGTTTGCTTTTTATCCTCAACTTTTTTGCTGAATTTAAATGTACATAGAGTCAAGCGCTGCTCTTCACTTAAACGGAGTAACTTGTCTGCCTCAATGATAGCTAGATCAACTGGGACCCTGTTGTATTTTCTCCTCTGTATCTTTATTGAAGCCCTGTTTAGTGCCATCTGTTTTGTCCGGCATTTTCTCTGCTTTCAATAGAAACGATAGGTCATAAACCAGTTACCTAAATTTAGTTCCTGAACATTTAATTTATGTTAATGAGTTAAAACAAAAGTTCATGATATCATGTTCATGAACTATTCATGAATAGTTCATGAAAACTTCATGGACACTTCATGAACCAATGTATAGAAAAAATAAATGAACAATTCATGAACATTTGTATGGAAAAAAATAATAAAAAATTCATGAACATTTACAGAAAGTTCATGAACAGTCATTAACAATTTATGGTTCATGAAAGTTCAAGAACTTCAATTCGTAGGGGTGTATGTCACTTTGAAATACATAAAGCAAATCATCAATGAATGATTCAAATTGATATTATAGGAGACTTAGGTACAAACTCAACTTAGGACTATGAATGTCATAATACAAGAAATCGTTACCTTCTGAAAATTAGAATGATTTTTTTATTTCAATCTGTGACATTTTTGGTTAGGCCAATTCCCCCCTCCTATACCTGTAACATTGTGCTACTATTGGTATTTGTTAACAGTCTACCTGTTGCAGGTTTTCCTCCTCTTTATGACCATAGCGGGTTAATTTGTCGGCTTTGATCCAGCCATGGCTGTGTTTTGTTCCAAGGAACTCCACATGATAGACCTGTGGCTCGCCTTGACTGTCCCATTCACAAGACATGCCACAGGCTGGGTCCCTTGTTACAAGAGCTGGCCATCTGAAAATGAGCATTTCAGTGATGAGAGTTTTTAAAGGCCCACTACCTTTCCGAAACAGCTTTTAATTTTTAAAATGGGAATGTAAAACAAGATCGATAATTTTGTAGAGTCTTAAGAATTATTAACTTACCATTAATACTACATTTATTATCACCTTATGAACAATTTGATTAAAATAAATAAAATGTTTATTTTCATAACACGGGTCGTATTATGTTTCCCGCCTTCGTCCATGAATACCGCGCTGTAGATGACTATCACTGCACCAGACGGCAAATCAGCGAATTGACTCTCCACTGCTTTCATATATTACGCAGGAAATCTTGCATATATTTGGTGTCGTAACCTTATTTTAGGTCATCGGTATGCATTATCTGATGTTATTAATGTTTTTCAAGAAACCTTTATATTTTGTTCCGGAAAGGTAATGGGCCTTTAAAAGTGACTTGGGAAAAAGTTGTTACCTCATAATGGTAAGAAAATTCCAGAAAGAATTGAGAATGCTTTATCATAAGTGAAAGAGCTGCTGATAATTACAAGACTAGAACAGTGATTCAGCTTGGGGCTAAATTTAGGCCATTTTGCTAGTACTTAACCCAAATTTTCTCAAGATTTTGAAAATCATTAATCATTCTAATAGAGATTGTGCTAACAAATTTTGAAACCAATATGAAACACTGTTAGAATCTAATTTTTCCATTTGGGCAACTCATATGAACACCCAACATCATTACTTTTGAATATTGCTCCAGTTTCATTTTTGTTTATCCGATTATCCATATACAGTACATTACCGTAAAAACGTGAGTAATTTGCGCACCAGTGTACTTTGCACAGGTACTTTTTGGGGCTGAAATTGAAAATACCTAAAAAAACTCTACTATCGGTATATTTTGCGCATAATTTTTTTGGGGGAAAAATGATGTCCAGGTAGCCACAAAATCAATGTATAAAAGTGGCAATTTCAATGCAAAACAATCCTATTAAATGCTTGACAACTTGCAGTTGCACAATCAAGTGTTGAATTTAGAAGAAATAATATACTAAAATTGCATTGTGTTTGTTTTCTTTTATCATATAATATCAAATAATATACTAAAATTGCATTGTGTTTGTTTTTCTTTTATCATATAAAAGGCTACCATAAACAGAGCGGTACCTCAACATTCATAGATCGTCAGCCCCTCAGAATGGACAGATTTTTTCACCGTAAAATTTTCAAACCTCCTCTATCAATGAAACTTGCGCATCCCCAACTTCAGATTTTATTTTTGCACAGAAAAAATGCGCATTTTACACAAGTTTTTACGGTATTTAAATGGTTATTGAATGGTTTTAAAAATATATCTACAATTGAGTATCTTACCTGCAGTAGCCAGTCATTTTGGCCCAGACGAGGGTGCCTTCAGCCAACTGAGACATGACGTAATTGAGTCCCAACTTGCGTGCCAGCTTATCGTAAGCCCGGTGATCCTCCTCTGGGGCAGCACAGCTGTTGTACTTGGGATCAGTACCCATGTGACAGTACCAATCCTTCTGACTAAGATCCTTGCTCTCACTTACTGGTAGTCTTCTCCATTTCTGGCAATCAACATCATCACACTGAACCCAGGTAAAGTCATTTATCTGTAATAGAAATAACCATAATATACCACACATACAATCAAATCATCTAATCAACATCATTATTGCCATTATCTTTCTAATTAATTCACCCCTGGAATTCTAAAATGGACTATTTCAGTCTTTAAACTATAGAATATGATGGAAAAGAACATGACAGGAATCATTGTTCACTATTATGTGTCTCCCAATATAATGATAGGGTATACAAATTTCTTTAGACTCACCAAACATTAAAAGTTGAACATTTATTCTTTTTACGGTACCCTATCCATACTACTGATTATAATTAACATGAAGATCAATGCATTGCATTTGAACCAATAATGCAATATATGTAAAAGTAAAACCTGTTTTTCAAGTTGTTCTCTATCTTCTTTCTGAGATGGTGTAGTTTCCTGAGATAAGGTCATAATGTCATCAAACAAATTCTGGCTCATTTGTTCCATTTCTGAAACTTTTTCACCAGTTTGATCTAGAATAAAAACATTTTGCTGGAAAATATTTTTGATAGTTTGATATACATTTAAACCTTTCCATACATATTTCACTTCTCTGTTAATTAAACAAAATAAAATGATTGAAAAGGAAAATTTATGACTTTACAGATTAAAATCATGAAAATTGTAATTAATTTAAAGTGTTTATTCATTTGTAAAATTAATGGACAGCTAGGCAATGTGTTACATACTAGCTTTTTGTAGATATTGTTTTCTTGAAATAATTTTCTTAATAACAAATTGGAAACACAAACAGTAAGAATAACATGTTATGCACAACTCTTATGATTTTGATGCCTAACTTTACCTTTCAGTTTCATTTTTCTGCAAACCTTCCAATTACCATTTTCACTGTTTAATAGATTTCCTTAAAGTTTACTTGTGATATAAAGCAAACAAATCAGTGAGGCTTCCGCTTAATGTACCTGTTGGTGTAAAGATCATAAATACTTGTGATAGCTTATTACCATTATGGTGTTTTTTCTTGCTGTTCCTGGTGTTGTACTGGTGATTCTCCATAACACCTGTGCTCAGATCTCAGTACCTGTGATGGGTAAAAAGTGAAACTAGTTTTTGAAAATAATGTTTAATGAATTTAATTTTCTATCAACTACAATTAATAATCAAAATATGAAAACAATAGAAATTATTTCCTAGAGAAAAAAAAAAACAAAACTCACAGTATTTCCTAGAATTGTCCATGAGATATTTTTATTTCTCACTTCAGTATACAAATGTAACAAATAATGTTTGTGCATCATTTTTTTTTTATCAAAAGACCACCATATGTGTGTCATGCACGGATAATCTGCGAGGTGTAGTGGGACTAGGTTTATCGTCAGTATAACTAGGAAGCTCAATCGGTAGAGCATCTGGCTAGTATTCGGAGGTACTGGTTCAAGCTCCGGTCTGGTTGCTACATTTTCTCCATTTCTGTTTCACCTGCAGCATCCTCGACAATCCATGGGTTTCTATCACTGAAGTCATTTCCACTCCTGGACTATCTCTTAGTAAAAATGGAGGCAGCTCAGGTGAAAAAATCTGACCAATCACAGGCCTGCAGAGACTTCCTTTGAAGACTACAGAGAGAGAGAGAACGATGTCCAACTTCAAAGCAGCACAGCCAACCAGAAGGATAAAATTACCTGTGTTTTCAGTTCCCTCCAGTTTTACTAAGGTATAGGCCAGGGGTAGATATACTCCTATAATGTTAGAGGTTTAACATGACAAGATACTTTTTAATCTTGCGTATCCAACAATGTAACCAGGGTGGAATAAGGCCATACATACATGTGGGAGTAAGGTAACCCCATGGAGTATCTAGGATGCACCAGCTGTCAATTGAATTACACACTCAAAGGGTTTGCATGTATTTTAAAATACAGTTGATCATTAAAAAAGCTAATTGAAATCGATGTATTGGTCTACTATAATCATGAAATCGTTTTAGGCATATATACTTTACAATGGCTATGATGCAGTCCACTGTGACTGTCTGAGCATGGGTGCTTGGTTGACATTGTCATTGATTTTCGTTTTTTGGGTAAACGTCTACTGTACAGTACTATATCGAGATTAATTAATCCTAATCACTTAATTATTACTGTTTTCTAAATATCCTTAACAAAATCGCATTTGATGATATAAGGTAGGTTCCTATGCACTTGTCGATAAGTTCATAATCTTCACCTCTTGTAACTTCGAAAGCAGACGAATGTTTGGCCTTGGTCACATGATCAGTAAACTCTAGATACAGGAGCCCTGGATACATTCAATGTCGATAAGCATTATCATTTATAAATAATTTACCAGATTGTAAGTATACAATTTCTTTTGAATAAAATTATTCATCTAAAATTTGAAAACAACTTCATTTTAATGATATACACCTAAACATTTACATTATTTAGAGATTATACACACATACTCAATCACATTTACGCTTTGTTTACACGACCTGTCGCGTATAACTCAAACGTCCCGGTGACCTCAATTCACCTGCGGCATTTGTATTGATATCGACAGGTTGTTGTGATATTTTCCGGAAGTTTACAGGTGTGCCTTTATTGTGGATATTTTCATGGAATGACAACTGTGATCAACGAAAAAGTAAGTTGAATTATTTGTAAATGTTTAGTTGTTTCCACAACAATGTCACCGAGAGTCACGCTTGTAGCCACAGGCACATGACACCGTTATCAGAAAGCTTCAAGTTGTGTTACTCTGTTTAAACTGTACTGTACAGCCAGCTTCACTGTTAGGTCTAATGTTGACAAATATGTCTGTATTTCTATTTAAATTACTTATCAGTGCATGTGTTACACATACAGATAAATAAACACATTGACAAGAAACGCATTTCTCAGGTTCAAACAAAGGGTAACATAGTTTTACCTGTAGTAATTAATTACAGGTGTGTATTGGATTGTCAGCTGATCTTAACTGTAGTTAATTCATTCTGTTGTATTTAAAAAAGTGTAAATATAAGATACTGTAATAGGAGAGGAGAAAATGTAGCAGCTAGACCGGGATTCGAACCCGGGACCCTCCGAACACTAGCTGAGTGCTCTACCGACTGCGCCACCTGGTCACCGATGATCGACCCAGTCCAATCCCGATACAATACAAATTAAAAAAATAATCCTGTGTCTTCTTGATTTTCCTGAAATGCACTATTTGTGTATTAAATTTTCTATTTCATATATTATGCACAGTACTTTTTCTTTACTGAGTAGTATTTCAATAGCGCATTCATCAGTTGAAAGATACTCAACAGATTGTTGGTAATGAGATGGGAGACATGCCAGGCCCTTATCTTATGAAGTGATCTATATGTTCAAGGCATATAATTGTCTGTGGGGCACCATCACTTTTTCTGTCCTTTATTTTATTCACAATCAGTATTTACTTATTGCTTTTTTGTAAGTATTATTTGTGTTGTTATGGTTACATTTAAGTAAGTGAGCCTGCTGCTACTTCAAAGGAGGTGCAGATGTTTCCTCTGCTCCTGCAGGCTTCTTCACTTTTTATTATAAAAGGTGCTAGCTATTTTTTCTTAATTGTCTTGTATGCAGTTCCCTTCTTAGTAGGAGCACCTCCTTTCCTTTTTTTTACATGATTTTTTGGGGAGAAACCCAGTTATTTTCCTATCATTGATTGGTAATTATTTTCATTCATATTTTCTTTCTAAGTGAACTAGACTAGACAAATGTTAAGTTTAATGATTAAGATAAACAAATTCAATGTTATGGATTACAAATATGACATACTAATGGGTATTCTGAAGTGCTTTATCCCAACTGTATTAATTCATCTGATAATAGATACTGGTAACAGTCAGAATGTCTCCTGTTAGTCTCCCAATAAGCAGAGTGTGACCGCCAGATGTCAAAATACCAGGTATAGAAAAAAAGCGACGTCACCTGAAACAATCCATTTGTTTATACCTTATCTATACGTATAAATGTGTGTGATACAAGGCATATTCTGTATAGTGATAGTAAATGTATGGTACCAGGTGCTCTGCCTAAACTTCTATTCAATTCTTTTTAACAATTACCTTGTTTTTCTTTCTTATTACAGTAAAACCTAAAACGAATAAAACATGTTCACTATACGCTACTACTGTACCTACAATATATCCGTTGAAAAGTGTACATATAAATGAATATAAGCAAACTATCCATACCATTTAATATCTGCATATTGCAAATTCAATGAAATGCACAATTTTTTATGGCGTTAGATCAATCCAAATCCCCACCCCTCAGGGGATGTGGGATGGGCCTAAAGGGTTCAAATTGACTAAAAGTGAATTTTAATTTTAAAAATCTCAGATATTTCCTTTGGACAGGGGTAGGGGGGGATAAATTTACTATATAGTTTAGAAAAACACATGTTTGAGCATTATTTATGTTTCAACTTTCATAGGAAATGAGTTAAACATGGCTAGAATTATTAGCGTGAGATAGCATTCTTACATCATGTTCAAATCGGTTCTGGCTGATATGATGACCCCAAGAGGCCTGAAGGATGGGGCCTAATTGACTGTATTTAAATTTTCAAAAATCTTCTTCTCAACTCCCATCATGTGATGGATTCAAATGATCCTTAAATGCTCTTTGCATTAATTGTAATATTATGAACAAAGTTTATTATAATATCATCCTGATATGAATGTCATGAAACATCATTCCGTATTCGACCCAATAAGCGCCCATGTCCCTAATTTAAAAGCACCCCTACCCATTTTTGAGACCTTGATTTCAATTGCTTAGGCATAAATAAAGACTTAAAACTGTATAGATTTGCAATAATTTTGTCTTATTAGCACTTTTTCAATTTTTTAAACACCCTGGGCGCTTATTGGGTCAAATTTGGTAGTAGGTAACGTAAGGTTTTACATGCCGGTCTGACATGCAAATATTTGCATACACACTCTGTATTACACCAACGGATACAACTAGTGAATTATAACCAAAACAAGATATTACATCACAAACAGATACACCCAGAGTCGGCTTGAATCAGTTTGGTTGTGAGACGTACAGTACAGTTTTTTTTTATATTCATTATGAGATGTCTTGTTTTTCATCTAATGCAGTGATTTTCAGGTTATTTTGGGAAAAAAAGTTTTTGTAACAAATTGGGAATTTTTAATCGCAAAAAGAGCAGTTTTGGGAAAATTTACCCATTACTGAACATGGTATTATATATAGGTGATTAGATATTGTAAAACAGTAAACTGTTTCATTTTATCAAAAAGTTTCAGAGTAGTTTGATTATAGATTAAAGAAGGAGGGGTGAGATTTCCCAGTTTTATCTGTTTTTCAGCGATTTGATTTGGGAATTTTTCATTGTAATTGGGAAGAAAATAGGGGGGGGGGGTTGGCATTGGGAATGGGGTCGTTTATCAACCCCAGTTATATAAGGAGAAAAATTACTGTAATGTAGCCAATTTCTCTAGTTAAATGGATTGATAACATCATGATTAAAAAGAAACTTTTGGCATTTTAGTAAAATGATCAGTGTTACAACATGCAACAGTTGAAGTGCTAAACATCAGGATTTTAATGACCCTTATCTGGGTTATGTGTTTAAATGTTCAGTGGTTTTCCAGTAGATGTATTATTATGTAAATGATTACAAATTAATATTCATACTAGTAGTTTTTATACAAATTGTCTCAAAGTATATTTATCAGCACTATATCATTTATTTATATATTCATTTATTATACAAGATTCACAAAATTTATGCAAAGCCTTTCCAGAAGACTTACATTTATAAGGTAATTCCTTAAAATTTTCTCCATAATTTTTGTCTGAGAGTATTTTATGATACCATAATGATCAATTTGTATTTCACAAGTTTGATGTATATAGGTTTATCACTGATTACAGTACTGATTATCTTAATTACAGTATGTTTCTCAAGTTTGAAAAGGAGTTATAGTTAATGTTATACACTTAATTAATGTTGCAGTAATTACTTAAATTAGTGAATGTATGTTGTGTTAGAGATATATGGCCAAGTGGTTAAGGTGTTTGACATTATTGTACTGGACTAGTGCCAGTTTGAAGCCTTATTGGCAATTCTGTATTCGCTGTAATTAGCGCCCCTTTCCCAATAAGCGCCCCTCCCTTTTCTAGAGAAGAGCTGAAGTTATATAAACACCTCCATCCCAGTTGAAGGACCCGTGGAATTCACCATGTTTTTACAACATCTGATGTCTCTTACATCAGCATTACCCGGTTTATATATAACATGAACTTGAAAGTCTCTTACATGTGAATCATGATATGATAATGCGTTTCAAAGGATAAAAGGCATATACAAGTTTACTGTAACAGATTAATGAACCATGAGTACAGAAAGATTTTTTCATCCACAACTTACATTTTGGTTCATTAAGAAGTGTCCCCAGTTGTTACAATTATTTAAGCGTCCTTGGCGCTAATTACCGCAAATACTGTAGTTATAAAACCAGATTTGTTTCTAAGGAACTCCTGTCGGCCTAAAAACCTACATCTTCACAAAAAACTGACATATTCTAGCTGAAAGGACCATGCATATTTGTTAAAATAAACAGGATGTTCAACTCGATAGAAGTGTAAGCTTATGCAATTTTATGATACATTCAAACAAATTTATTGGTTTGTATTTGCATAAAAGAAAAAATAATAAAGAGAAAGATGATTGATACTTTATTAATTTAAATTTAAAAGGAAGTTATCAATATGAATTATTTATCAGATTACATTAAAACAACGACCTCATTACATTGCCTCCATTTGTGTTCGTAAATTGAATTCTGTTGCACATGCACAACTTGTATGTCTGTCAGGTGTACGATTTTGAGATTGTGATTTGTCTGGAATCCAGGCCTAGGTCTTTTGCACCAGGATTATTTAATCACATTGAACTGACTATGACATCCTTCGTGTTAATTTGAGGTAACGTTGCTTAAAATCAGTAAATAGAACGTAACACTACATTGATTGTGACACAATATTATTACGCCTCGCGATCACCACTCAATATTAGTACGTTATTTGTGACTATACCCTCTTTATCGAAATGTCAGTTACCAAGAGACAGGACATGCACTGCGTCATCCTCGATATTCCAGGGGTTCTGATCACTTACGATCTCTACACCCCTGGACTATCTCATAGTAAAACTGGAGGCAACAGAATAGAACAGGTAATTTAGTCCTTTGATGAACATCAAAAGAGCCGTATAACGGTACACTGTGGTTGACTGTGTGGCTTTGATGTTAGGCGTCGCTCTCTCTGTAGTCTTCAAAGGAAATTTTTGCTAGCCTGTGATTGGTCAAATGTTTTCCACTGAGCTGCCTTCAATTTCACTATGAGATAGTCCAGGGGTGTAGAGATCGTAAGTGATCGGAACCCCTGGAGTATCGAGGATGGCACTGCGTGTACATGAAATTTATATAAAGAATCACTTAGAACTATAGGCTAGACAGGTGTTCATGCCTGGTTCATAAAAAATTGACATAGAGAAAAACTTTGCTAGCTTGATATCCAGATGACATCATTTAAAGATGCTCCACCACTGACAAATGATATTTTTTCTCTATCAAAAACAGGATCAGACGATTTAGTATTTGTCTTCACCTACAAAAGTTCCTTACTTTACACCATTACCATCACTGAAAGTTTGAGCCTCTAATTTTACTTCAAGATAAAATATTAAAAAAAAGTAACTATATTCCGAAAAAAATTCTGTTGTACTATGTCCTATATATAGAATACAGTACTGATTGCGCATGCACTGAAAGCAAAAGAAATCATTTAAAATTATTTTTTGTGTAAATTAGACATATACATACACGATTGAACACCAATTATTGTAATGATGGGTATCATTAATGCTCTGTCGGCGGTGGAGCATCTTTAATTATAGAAATTATGTCATTCATTCATTGATAGCTAGGTCACAGGATGTATTAGTGAATTAATAAACTTAATTGGTTTAATAAGAAATTGAAGATTTTAGGAAAGTTTTAGGTTTATAATGATCACCTATAGATCTGAATATTTATGAATTTAAATTATCCTGGGATATCTTAAATGCTGTGCTACTATCACTACACAATACGGGGGTTTCAAGATCCCAAAACTACACAGGTAAAGTACTATTTACTGTCGATTAGTCCCACCTTCCGGTGATTATGACGTCATCATTTGACGTGATTTTTGTGACGTCATAATCACCGGAAGGTGGGACTAATCAAAGGTAAACAGTACTTTAACCACGTCATTTTGCTTCCCAAATGGAACGAAATTGTGCAAAATGAGTGTTACAGCAGATCAAGAAGTTTATACTTTAGGAACTTCTGGTCCTGTTGTACGATAAAGAGAGGAAACTCTTGGTGTAATTGTACATCACTCTGGCATCTGCTTCAGTTTTATAGTAAAGGTCTTGGCAGCGATTTCTGTCATATATTAGTTTTTGTATCAGATTATAATTATAAGTACATGGTTTTGGATATAACAATCATTGTATGGAGAGAAAGATTTTATGAATTTCAAGAGGTTTGATTATGCCAAAATATACTCGGTCGATTTATGCTTTAATGCATTTTTATGATAGGTTTGGGTTTATGCTGTCCATGTGGCAATTATTTTATAAGGAAGTATGTACCTTTGAATGATGAAAATTTCACAAGTTCCGATGGACAAAATATTCTTATCAAGATTTATATATTATTATTTATATAAACTTTATTTATTTTACATTGATTGTGAAACAAGTTATACAACTTATACAAATAACTTTGGATGGCCCGGATGAAAGTGTGCGAGGGGTCTTAGAAAGGGAGGAAACCAGAGAGCCCGGTGAAAACCCACATGATCAGGCTGCAGGTGACCCCTGACTGTTTCACATTCGTGCCAGGGATCAAACCCTGGCCGGCTAGGCGAGTGGCCATGGCTTAACCACTACACCACCTGATCACTCATATCTTGTTATAGAATAAAGGCTACATGTTCTTGAACAGGTAACTTAATTTCTTTCAAGCATGAATCTGTAATAACAGAATAAAGGTTTAAATTTTTGTTTACTAGCTGATGGTAATATTAATAAAAGAAAAAGTCAAGGGTTGAGAAATAAATATAAATTTTAAACGCTGTATTGCGTAAGAAGAAATAAGTATATGTGTATCAAGGTAACCTAATTCATACTTAACAAGAGAAATATCATCCGACATATCTTGATACGTTGATGTGAACGTAATCCTTTGATTTATGAGATGACTGAATATTAATTACATTTTTATTAGATGTGTAAAATCATTTGAATAATATTCAGATTTGCCACCTGACATTGTTTCAAAGTTGATAAATCATTTGTGGCATTCAGGCAATTAGTTTTATGTGGCAAAAAGAACGAATAGGCTTTAAAATATGAATTAATAGGCTACATAGAATTGTTATTGTACATAAATGTTAAAAATTTGAGCTTTGCAGATTACTAGAGTTCCATCTATGGAATGGGGCAATGACATCTTTCAAATTGGTAGTTACCGTATTCAACCTTATAAGCACACAGGGTGCTTAACAAAAAATTGAAAAATAAGGGGCGCTCAATAGAACCAAAGTTGGCCTAGCCTTTCACAGAATTATTTTACAAAGTAGAAGTAATTTGGGAAAGATTTTAATCAAATAAAGAAACGTACCTGTATGATTTTCATATTTTCAGACGGCATTTAATTTGAGATAACTGGTAAGTGAAAATGTGGCTTCAAAAAGGGGAAGAGGTGTTTAGAAGGATGAGGGTGCTGTTTGGATCAAATATGGTACCTTATATCTACACGATATGTATTAAAGCATGTAACGTAGTTGTTAAGTCTGATATTTTCTCTGGGAAATCCAGCTTAAGACTGCACCACGAAAACCTGTCATGTATATTATAAACAGCATCTTTACCTCATTAATCATATCAATGACAGTTAGCTTGGTATATCAAACAAGACAAGGTTATGATTTAAATCTGTATAGAATCTGGTTTTTAGCTCACCTGGCCCGAAGGGCCGGTGAGCTTATGTCATGGCGCGGCGTCCGTCGTCCGTCGTCCGTCGTCCGTCCGTCCGTCGTCCGTCCGTCCGTCCGTCTGTCCGTCAACATTTCCTTTAAATCGCTACTAGTCATAGAGTTCTGCATGGATTGTAACCAAATTTGGCCACAAACATCCTTGGGGGAGGGGGAACAGAACTTGTATAAATTTTGGCTCTGACCCCCCGGGGGCAGGAGGGGCGGGGCCCAATAGGGGAAATAGAGGTAAATCCTTTAAATCGCTACTAGTCATAGAGTTCTGCATGGATTGTAACCAAATTTGGCCACAAACATCCTTGGGGGAAGGGGAACAGAACTTGTATAAATTTTGGCTCTGACCCCCCGGGGGCAGGAGGGGCGGGGCCCAATAGGGGAAATAGAGGTAAATCCTTTAAATCGCTACTAGTCATAGAGTTCTGCATGGATTGTAACCAAATTTGGCCACAAACATCCTTGGGGGAAGGGGAACAGAACTTGTATAAATTTTGGCACTGACCCCCCGGGGGCAGGAGGGGCGGGGCCCAATAGGGGAAATAGAGGTAAATCCTTTAAATCGCTACTAGTCACAGAGTTCCGCATGGAATGTAACCAAATTTGGCCAGAGATATCCTTGGGAGAATAAGAATTGAGTATGTATAAATTTTGGCTCTGGCCGCCCGGGGGCAGGAGGGGCGGGGCCCAATAGGGGAAATAGAGGTAAATCCTTTAAATCGCTACTAGTCATAGAGTTCTGCAGGGATTGGAACCAAATTTGGCCACAAACATCCTTGGGGGAAGGGGAACAGAACTTGTATAAATTTTGGCTCTGGCCCCCCGGGGGCTGGAGGGGCGGAGCCTAATAGGGGAAATAGAGGTAAATCCTTTAAATCGCTACTAGTCACAGAGTTCCGCATGGAATGTAACCAAATTTGGCCAGAGATATCCTTGGGAGAATAAGAATTGAGTATGTATAAATTTTGGCTCTGGCCGCCCGGGGGCAGGAGGGGCGGGGCCCAATAGGGGAAATAGAGGTAAATTCTTTAAATCGCCACTTGTCATAGAGTTCTATATGGATTGTAACCAAATTTGGCCACAAACATCCTTCGGAGAAGGGGAACAGAACTTGTATAAGTTTTGGCTCTGGCCCCCCAGGGGCAGGACGGGTGGGGCCCAATAGGGGAAATAGAAGTAAATCCTATAAATTGCTACTTGTCCTAGAGTTTTGCTTGGATTGTGACCAAATTTGGCCACAAATATCCTTGGAGGAAGGGGAACAGAACTTGTATAAATTTTGGCTCTGAACCCCTGGGGGCAGGAGGGGTGGGGCCTAATAGGGGATTTAGAGGTTAATATTAAAATTCCTTCAGAAAAGAAACAATGAACCTGTATTCAGAACATTACTTGGCATTACAAACCAGGTGAGCGATACAGGCCCTCTGGGCCTCTTGTTTTTTTTCCTTCCCATGTACAAATTTTAATGACAACTTTAAATATTCAGCAAAATATAAATGCATTTTTAGATACTATATAATAGGGTTTTTATTCTATAATAAGGTTTTGATTACAATATGCATTATAATGATCATGATATTTCCATGTAATGTCCGTTATTGCTGTCCCACCAAAATATAATGACGTTGGAAAAGATGGGAAGTTAAAATATCTTTTAGGATATTGGTGCTTTTTGGGAAAGGTTAAAATATATCTAAGTGTTTTATTTGAAATGTCAATTGTATTGCTTCCTTTCAGATCATGAGGATAATAAAACCTATTTTTGAAGTTATTGGATCATGAAGTTTAACAATAGCATTCACATGAAATGAATCACTCTGTGTCAACTTTGTGGTCAAATCATGGGGCAAGGTCATCGGAATTTCATTTAAATAATGAATTATAAAATAACATCACTCACTTACACTTCCTGTGTTAAGGCACTTTATGGTCAATGGAATTTGTTTTTCCTTTGTACATTGCAGTTAAAATTGAATCTTACTACTTAATTAAATGTGAACTAGCAGGGAATTTTTACCTAAGGTTGAAAATGAGAAAAGATTTTGACTTTGACCTTGCTCCTCTCGTACATGTTGACTTTCCATTCATTAGGGGTTGATCCTTAATCCTTTTGACAGACTCTTAATTTGTTCTCCCATATTGACATGGGGGTTGTCTGCAAATAAGACCCCCACTACTTTTGACCTTTATTTTTTCTGGGGGTGGGGTGGGGGTCTTATGTGTGATGAAATATGTTAACCCCTTAACTCCCAACTACGCATTTCTACGCATTTTCGTGTCGGTGTTAGAAAAATCGCAATATCTCCCTTATTTGTTGAGCTATCGGGATACTGTTTACATCCTGTAAAACTATAGATAATAGCCGACAACTTTTGTTCTGAGAAAAAAATCATATGGCATCGTCTTTTTTCTCTTTCAATGAGTTAAATATTCATGCCAACTTAATTCCGAGCATTTTTAAATTGTTGACGTCGTGTGTCAGACGGCGTAATCGCCGGAGCGAAGATTCGACATTGTATCTCGAATTATGCAACAAGTAGCAAGAAATAATACTTGTATTTCACGGATTTTGTAGTTGATAATGTCAATTTTATGTGTGACTAATTATATTGAAAGAAATTTGTTCTAACATTATTTTTTCTCGTAGCATTAGTACATGTAATAAGTACCATGTGTACTACACAGTAAACTTCGACGAAATCCTAATACAAAATAAGCAAAATATCTATTTACCATACATACCAAGAAAGTCGAGAAACCACTGGTCAAAATATACAAATTTGTAATTCATTACATGCCGAAATAAGTTTTCTATTGCCTCTACAAATCTGCTAGTAGTTTCGACGAAAATCGCGGTCCGGTACAATTTCTAATATGTTGACGTCATTGGTGCAAAACAAGCACCTGTGCGAGGAAGCTGGGCATTGATTCTGAGTTGATTTTCTCAAACGATATAAATATAAGATAAAATTTACACAAGAAATATATTAAATTTGAATTTTAAAACATTGTTTGACGAAGAACAAGAATTATATGATGCTGACGACAGCGATATGTATTTATAGTAGTAGGGTATTTCCTGACCGGGACAGCCACTTTTGATTTACAACACGGGCCATGTGCAAATGTATGTGGACATTTTACCTAAATCGTTACCAAAACAACATGACCAACCTTCTGATTAGGATATTCAACAAACAAACTTTGAAGCGATATCGACGTTATTGATGATACAAGCCTACATAACAGTTGTTATGAACTTACATTGACAGCTGAATTATACTGTAACTGCACCAAGGATTCCAAGGCACATTTATGTTGAGTAAGTATATTTGAATTTCTCTTTACAAAAATATACAAAATGCATTATCAGGTTGTAATTCTAGAGCAAAATTCATAAGCATGAAATGCACTGTGATATCATTCATTGTATATAAAGTATAGCATATTTCATATTATAAATATAGGTACCCCCCCCCCCCCCACACACACACACACACAAATGTATATGGTTTCAGTTATATTTTATGTATAACTGATAAGATGTATAAGTACTGTGTACATGGACCATGTATACATTTGTAGGCGGTATTTAAACTTGAAGTTGATCAATCCCTCAGTTCAAGGTTTACATGCATGTACTTCAATGATCTGTCTCTTCATTATTTACTATAGAATACCAGAAATTGATACCCAGAGGATTTATGTACAAGAAAAACATGTTATATTACATTAGTTAAATTGTGAAGAAAAAGATAAAATAAAAATACATGTAATCTGCACCTGATGCTCAGAGTAACCAGAGTTTCTTCCAACTCTAACACCACATAATAGACATTCTATAGTATGATTTGTCACTTCACTTAGCCTGGCAATAGATCTAGAGTCATTGGAACCAGAATAATCTTGTTATGCAGATGGAAACTGGAATGGTGATTTTATTTTTAATTTAAACCATTGTAAGAGATTCTGTACCTGAACTTTATATATATGGATGGAATACCTGACCAGATTAAAAACACCAATGTATCTGCAATAGCTGAATAAGATTATTCATACTGTATTATGTTTTTCAGTCTCTAATATGTCCAAGCCTTTTGAATTGAGAGTAATGTAAAAAAAAAAATCAAATCTGACATGAATATTTCATCTTCTTTTCAGAATTTTTTCTTACCTGTAATGATCAATTATTGAATTATACTGCCAACCAGAAGTTTTAATGGAAGATTAGTGAAAAGATTGATTGCTAGATTGTATTACTGCAAAGGTAAGAGCAAACATATTTCTTCCGTTCAATTAATCAGTAATGGATCACAGGGACCTGGCACAAAAATTTTAACCAACAGCATACATATATAAATTATAGTATCATAAATAGGTATACTCAGTCTGTTGGGTAAAAAACAATCCATGCCAGGTCCCTGTGTCAAGAGTTTTTTTTTTTTTTGGGGGGGGGGGGGGGGGGTTGGAAACTTATTTTGGATATTTTTTTTTTATATATATAAAAAGGTGCTTTCACCATTTCTTATATTCATTATCACACCTTGGAATTTATACCAAAAGTTTTATCTTTATTAGTCTAAGATCTGTTTTTAAGTGTAACTTTCTAAGCTGTAGTGTATTCAATATGAGCAAGATTTTTAAAAAAAAGGTATTTAATTACATACATATAACATGTGTACACATGTATCTATACTTAGTTACTTAGAGTGTACCATACATTTCATTTGATGTTTGTACAACCAGGGACTGCCATTCAAATGATTTTATGGTTCTGGATGTTTTTTACAATGTTTGTTTTATTGAAAACTTACAGGTACATCAGTTTGGACTACATGTATATGGACATCAGTGGGTGACAACCTTAGGAAGATAACCAATCTCCTGTTATGAATCTGAAACTCAGCCAGTTCATCACCATTTTCCAATCTGCATTATTAAAAATACCATACCTGTATCTGACTTTTGAGTTATTTCTGATTTTAATTCATACAGTTGTGAACTTTTACAAGTTACTATGTTAAAAAATTAAACATGACAGACACAATATATAGATACATGCACATGGATATTCTATACATACATAATGCAACCAAAGGCCAAAGATACAAGATATATGTATGTGTCTACAATTCTGACAAGTCACAACACACATGTGCATGTATAGATATACGGACACCTCATAATGTAATACAGTATTGCCCGTAAAAAGAGGTGTCTAAGGCCTGTGGTAGACGCCATATATAAATATATATATATATATCTGCAATATGATCAAGACAACATACATGTACATGTATATGTTTGTAAATACAGCAGTGTATCTATGAAATGGACAAGACATATAACAAGACATATCACAGTACATGTATGTACATTTGTATACATGTATATGGGGATTTAGTGGATGGGGGCTCATGTCCTATAAATCACTATGGACATGTATATGTAGTATATAGATGTATAGATACTGCAGTGTATCTGCAATATGGACCATACATAAAACATAATTGTATAGATACTGCAGTGTATCTACAATATTGACTATACATAAAACATACTTGTATATATACTGCAGTGTATCCACAATATGGACTATACATAAGACATACTTGTGTAGATACTGCAGTGCATCTACAATATGGACTATACATAAAACATACTTGTATAGATACTGCAGTGTATCTATAATATCGACTATACATAAAACATACTTTTATAGATACTGCAGTGTATCTACAATATGGACTATACATAAAACATACATGTTAAGTGTATCTACAATCTAAATAAGACATATACATACAATATACATTTACATGTAGATACTGCTGTATGGTGAATACATATACATGTATGTAGACACTGCAGTGTATCTACAGTAAGGTCAATGCATAAAACATATACATGTATAGACACTGCAGTGTATATACAATAAGGTAAAGACATAACACATACATGTTTGTAGACAATGTATACAATGTAATATGGTAAAGATACATGTTTGTAGACACTGCATGCAATGTATCTATAATATGGTACATGTAAAGACATAATACACAAGTATGTGTATTACATGGTGTCTACAATAATGGCAAAGTATATCACACATATACACACGAATATGCACGCTGCATTTTGTTTGTAAATGCATGCATGTATATTTGGGGGAAAGTGGGGGTTTCTACCATATAAACTTGTCTTTTTGGTTATGAAGCAATATAGGACCGGACA
>SAYR01004746.1:1273405-1303380 GCA_004382745.1 Argopecten irradians irradians
TACATAAAACATACTTGTATAGATACTGCAGTGTATCTACAATATGGACTATACATAAAACATACTTGTATAGATACTGCAGTGTATCTACAAATATGGACTATACATTAAAACATACTTGTATAGATACTGGCAGTGTATCTACAATATGGACTATACATAAAGCATACTTGTATAGATACTGCAGTGTATCTACAATATGATATACATAAAACATACTTGTATAGATACTGCAGTGTATCTACATATGGACTATACTAAAACATACTTGTATAGATACTGCAGTGTATCTACATGTAAATATGGACTATACATAAAACATACTTGTATAGATACTGCAGTGTATCTACAATATGGACTATACATAAAACATACTTTGTATAGATACTGCAGGTGTATCTACAATATGTTACTATACATAAAACATACTTGTATAGATACTGCAGTGTATCTACAATATGGACTATACATAAAAAACATACTTGTATAGATACTGCAGTGTATCTACAATATGGACTATACATAAAACATACTTGTAAGATTACTGCAAGTGTATCTACAATATGGACTATACATAAAACATACTTGTATAGATACTGCAGTGTATCTACAATATGGACTATACATAAAACATACTTGTATAGATACTGCAGTGTATCTACAATATGGACTATACATAAAACATACTTGTATAGATACTGCAGTGTATCTACAATATTGACTATACATAAAACATTCTTGTATAGATACTGCAGTGTATCTACAATATTGACAGTACATAAAACATACTTGTATAGATACTGCAGTGTATCTACAATATGGACTATACATAAAACATACTTGTATAGATACTGCAGTGTATCTACAATATGGACTATACATAAAACATACTTGTATAGATACTGCAGTGTATCTACAATATGACTATACATAAAACATACTTGTATAGATACTGGCAGTGTATCTACAATATGGACTATACATAAAACATACTTGTATAGATACTGCAGTGTATCTACAATATGGACTATACATAAAACATACTTGTATAGATACTGCAGTGTATCTACAATATGGACTATACATAAAACATACTTGTATAGATACTGCAGTGTATCTTCAATATTGACTATACATAAAACATTCTTGTATAGATACTGCAGTGTATCTACAATGTTGACAGTACATAAAACATACTTGTATAGATACTGCAGTGTATCTACAATATGGACTATACATAAAACATACTTGTATAGATACTGCAGTGTATCTACAATATTGACAGTACATAAAACATTCATGTTAAGTGTATCTACAATCTAAATAAGACATAAACATATAATATACATTTACATGTAGATACTGCTGTATGGTCAATACATATACATGTATGTAGACACTGCAGTGTATCTACAATAAGGTCAATGCATAAAACATATACAATAAGGAAAAGACATAACACATACATGTTTGTAGACAATGTATACAATGTAATATGGTAAAGATACATGTTTGTAGACACTGCATGCAATGTATCTATAATATGGTACATGTAAAGACATAATACACAAGTATGTGTATTACATGGTGTCTACAATAATGGCAAAGTATATCACACATATACACACGAATATGCACGCTGCATTTTGTTTGTAAATGCATGCATGTATATTTGGGGGAAAGTGGGGGTTTCTACCATATAAACTTGTCTTTTTGGTTATGAAGCAATATAGGACCGGACAAAGAACACACAGATAATAAATAATGAATAGAGATGGGTTTTTTTCTATCAATATAAGATATGTACATGCAAATTATCATGAGTGCATGTAAAAGTAAAATACACAATTTTTGTCCATGAAAGCACACTTGTCTACTTGTCTTTTACTCTGAATTGATTTATTTTGTTGATGGACAAACAAACAAAGGGAGAACACACGCATACCTATTTGTAAGTCGTCTTGCTACGATGACAAAGGAAATGATTGATATGAAATAATGTTATACTGGTGATTGTTGGCGTTCCAAAAAAAAATGAATTGATCTGAGTATGAATATAAATATTTAATGTTGTAAGCAGTAACATGTCAAACAAACAATTTTGCAACACAATACATTTTTTTCGATGTGTTATTCAACTGAAACCCATGGAAATGGTTCTATCAGCGCAAAACTGCATTTTTCGTAGTTTATATTTTGGTTGCCATGGTAACATTTTTTACGCAAAAAAATAATGATCTGATACTCATTCTGGCCACGTCCTCTTTTGAAATTAATATGAAATTTAAAAGATTACTAAGCCTGATATATAAATTAAACTTTCTGTAGTTGAAGCAAGACAAGTAAAACACTAATTTTAACATTTTCATAAATCTTCGGTTTTAAATGTTGTTGGTTACCATGGTAACATTCAAAATTAAATTGAAATTATGGCATTCAATAAAATGTTCAACCCTTCTGCAATAATATACTTGATGATCAGGTTGATGAATGGACATTTAAATAAGTTTCGTTATCTTAAGAATGATAAATGTAGGAAACTTTAACTTTTTTGTCAGATTCCAAAGTTTTGGTTGCCATGGTAACATAATTAATGTGAAAACATTATTTTTCTTACAAAATTTGAAATGGTTGTGATCTAAAGTTTCTAAATATATATGGGTTGATTACCAAGTTTGTTGATGCAAAAGGGTGAAAAATCACTTTGAAAGAAAATGTCGGATTTTCGGGAACTCTGCTAAAAATTCTTGGGAGTTAAGGGGTTAAGACACTTTGCAGGTTAAACTGTATGTACTTATCAATGATGTCTTTTATATAGATTAGTAATTAATTACTAATTAATTAGTATATAGTGTATTAAACAGTATCTAAAATTTATCTTATTCTTAGTAACAGGTATTACATTGTATCCTATTTCTAAACTATACAGTTGCTAAGGCGTGAAGTGGGTACCGTATAAATGGCAGACAATAGCTGTATTTCAGGGTAGAACCAGATATGTAAATTACATATACCATATTCCACCCAATAAGCGCCCTGGTATTTAAAAAAATGAATAAATGAAAAGGTGCATATAAGATGACATTGTTGCAAATCTATACAGTTTTGTGTACTTATGGTCTTTATTTATTCCTGGGCAATTGAAATCGAGGCCTCGAAAATGGTGAAGAGAGCTTATAGGGACATTAAGGCACTTATTGGGTAGAACAGGGTATTGAGAAAATTAATCACAATTGTATTATTTCCCTATACAGTAAACATGGCTATATATCGAACCTTCGTGGACCAACAAAATAACTGCGTTATACACATAGTCTGTTATACATCTTATACTAGGAACCTTGATGGAGAATGAAAATTACGCATTGAAGTCACTATTTTTTAATTTCATCAGGGTATGAAAGAAATTTCGTTTGCAAACTGTACGCGGATTCTCACAAAAGTTTGCAAACAAAATTTATTTATTTATTTATAATTAATTTTCCAGGCTAGATCTACTGTAAATTATAACATGAAATACGTTTACACGTATGACTCCATTGATTTTTCCAAGGGATTATTTTTGCCAAATCAATACGCAATATAAATGTTTCTATTATGACGTCACAATAACATCGGATTTCCGCGCCATTCCTGGATTTTTTTCATCGTGGAATGCAAAAAATGTATAGTCCAATCAGAAAGCCAGAAACAAAGAAAAATTAACTATTATGTTATAAATATAAATTCGCTGTAAGCACATTTGTTATAAACATGTTTTACTGTATTTAGCTAGTATATCGTTTATTAATTTTTGCTCACCACTTACCAGTTCCTTAACCTCATTGGTTATATATCTTTCTACCACAATAGCCAGTGTTATTCAACTCTCAGGGTATCAAATAAACGATGCAGATGTTGATTAACAATTTGTTTATACCACACGTGGTATAAACTCTGTACGCATTTTGATTGGCTGATACGGTGAACTTTGACCGAACTACGTCTTTCTGAGTGATCGCCGCTTGACACCAAAACTGCTGTTGGATAGCGTACTTATCCCTGTCGTATTTCTATCGGCTAAAAGCGCATTTAATTGTGGTAGAAACAGGTTACACAAAGAGTGGTTGTTGGATATGGAATTTATTCCACACTCGTAAGTTATTTTTTAAAGGTTAAAAAAGACACTCGCTAAAGCTCGTGTTTTTGTAACTTTTAAAAAATAACTCACTCGTGTGGAATAAATTCCATATCCAACAGCCACTCGTTGTGTAACCTCTATATATCAAGTAATGCTGAATTGAAATGGTGTCATCTTATAAACATTTTGGTGTTGGTGTACATGTCCTAACCAAAACTTTGATTTTCAGGGTAAATTTTTTAAAGGTTTAAAACTACATGTATCAGTCTATACATATTCACCCATACCACATGTATTTGATAAAGGTTTAGGAGTGATGTTATGGCAAAATTACCTTTGTGAAATTTCTGTTGTTTTACCAAGCTACCATTGTATTGTGTATTCCGTCTTTGCATATTACAGAGTTAGCTCCCTTGCGGGTAAGTATCGATTGCAACGTCATTGTTTTGTGAGCGCAATTCACATCGTTTTCTACAAAAAGTATGACGTTATGCTCTCAAATACATGACGTCAAAATCAATACCTACCCGCAAGTGCATATAACTCTGTAATATGCAAATTCAGAATATGTTGGGTGTAATCAGATTATCATTGAGGTTAAACAGAGAAAATCAAGGACAATTTATACTTAAGTTGCTTAAAAATATAGACAAGTAAAGATTTCCATGCCAACCAATTAAACAATACACTTCTTATTGCTAAATAACATGGTAGATATATTTACATTTATTTGTCACTTCTACTATATAAAATAACCAAGGCAAAGTGAAGTATATGACAGGATAATTAACACACAAAACGTGACCATTATGACATCACTAATGTTGACATGGTGACGTCATTACTGATCACTGTCAAAATGGCTGTTCCATCTCGTAGATTAAATTGTTTTTCGTTGTTGATAAACGATTTTCCGGGTCTAGTTTAAACAATGTTAATGCAGAGACCCTTAAATGAATTGATAATGTAAATATCAGCATTAAACTATCTTCCTATGGCATCTATGGTCTATATAGATGCCAAAGTTTTGCAGACAATCATCTCATAATACTAGCGCATTATGAAGATTGTCTGCAAAGCTCTGACATCTATATAAACCATAGATGCCATAAGAAGATAGTTTAATGCTTAAATGTATATTTATTATAGGCCTACATCTGTAATGATGTCAATGTATTTTTGTCAGACTTGATGGTTATAGTATATCTACCATGCATACAATAACACATGAATAACCTGATCAGCTCTTATTATGATAACACGCTGTATTATAAACATGTACACAAACAGATAGTGAACAGTTGTAATGTAAGTATATAGGGCTATCTGTGGTTTATTAACTAAACAAACCCTAATCAAAGTAGGTCAAGTTGTACAGATCTGGTTACAAACCATAGTACTTATGGCTATAAGGACGTGTAGGAGGGCTGGATTGTAGTAACTATTTGTAAATCTTTTCATTCATTGATGTCTATAGGACAAATCCGATCTTACACCCTTGTATTAGTGGTTATTTTAAGAATAGATATATAAATTTATTATTGATATTAATGAAGTTGGCTTCTAGATCAGGTTTTCTTGCCTGAATAAGTATGCATATTCCTATTGCTATGCAGATACAACATCTATATATGTATAATATACAGTGAATTAAAAATTCATTGTTAATTCTTACAAGATGTACCCGGTAGTCCGGGTATAATAAAGTGATTTCCTTTGTCTCCAGAGATTCATTATAACCCACTGTTTTATTGTATCATGTATATTAGAAATTATGAATTAATTTTCATTTATCAATTTATCAGTGATCGTGGTGACATTTAACACATGTAAGAGGGTGAGAGTAGTGAGCTGCGAACCGGGCTCCAACAATATGATATCAAAAATATGTCAGTCGTTAAGTTAAAAAAATTTCCATGGACTGCATGCAGTTCTGATGATTCAAACACCATCAGTATTCAAAAGGGATAGAGGGAACCCGAAATTCCATTGTTTCGAACTTCTTATTTTGAAAACAAATAAGTGGACTGGACTCCGTAGGGAATTCAGATACCTCTAACTCAGTGTGTATTTACCATTACGCCAGCAAACTACCTGGTACTAAAGCGCAATTCGATAATTTCAAAATTGCTGAAGCATTACAACGCCACTGGACTTAATTAAAGTTGGCTTGTAGTACTGAGGTGGTAGCAAGCTAACGGTCCTGACCAACAGGTAAAGCATTAATGCTTAAATGCAATATAATGTACTGACAAGGTTTTCATAATATATTCATGATCAGACTCTCTATAGTATTAGGCATGTGATGACTTTTTACCTGGTTGTGCTGTGTGTTAGCATAAAAACCAGGATGACACGATCTATATTGATGTTAAATTCTGTTGATTATGACTCCGGATTAAGGAAGCAGGCTGTCATCCAGGTTTGTTTATTGTCGTCTTTAAGTTAATGTTGGTTTTACGTTTGCCATTTGACATGCATTTGAAGTTTATGATTTTTAATGTTAGATAGACACGTAAGGTAGGGTGAATATGGCCAGTGTTTTAACGGTAATAGACCACCAGGCACAACAATGGAGGTGCTATATGCTGTAGTGTACAAGTGTGTTTTTGTGAGTTGATTATACACTAACTGAGTAGTGGTTATATAAACTTTATGCAGAGTGTAGTGACGGATGGGTTTTTATATACACTGAATTACAATATATGATACCTTCTGTAGTTGTAATCTGATGATGTCTGAATATAACAGGATTGTATATCAGATTCAATGCAACAGATTTTTTTTTCTTTTTGTGCACATGTCTTACATCATGTTCACTGTATCAAATTTATGTTTACTTTTACACAACTGAATAATGTTCGGATAATTAAGTTGCCATTTTACATGTGTGTATGTATATATATATATATACACATAATGAGAATTTTAGCTGATGGAGTACATGTATTGTAGACCACATTGAACATTTTATAACAAGATTTTGTTGAATACTAGTCTGGTGTAAAATAAAAATAATATGCTGACTCCCTTCTGGTTTTAGGAAGAATCTGGAATTATCATGGTGGTTGACTTTCACTGGTATTAGGAAGAAGCTAAAGTAATCATGGTGGTTGACTTTCACTAGTATTAGGAAGTAATAATGGTGGTTGACTCTCACTAGTATTAGGAAGAAGCTAAAGTAATAATGGTGGTTGACTCTCACTAGTATTATGAAGAAGCTAAAGTTATAATGGTGGTTAACTTTCACTGGTATTAGGAAGAAGCTAAAGTATTAATGGTGGTTGACTCTCACTAGTATTAGGAAGAAGCTAAAGTAATAATGGTGGTTGACTTTCATTGGTATTAGGAAGAAGCTAAAGTATTAATGGTGGTTGACTCTCACTAGTATTAGGAAGAAGCTCAAGTAATAATGGTGGTTGACTCTCACTAGCATTAGAAAGAAGCTAAAGTATTAATGGTGGTTGACTTTCACTAGTATTAGGAAGAAGCTAAAGTAATAATGGTGGTTGACTTTCACTAGTATTAGGAAGAAGCTAAAGTATTAATGGTGGTTGACTCTCACTAGTGTTAGGAAGAAGCTAAAGTAATAATGGTGGTTGACTCTCACTAGTATTAGGAGGAAGCTAAAGTTATAATGGTGGTTGACTCTAACTGGTGTTAGAAAGAAGATAAAGTTATAATGGTGGTTGACTTTCATTGGCATTAGGAAGAAGCTAAAGTGTTAATGGTGGTTGATTGACTGGTTACCTAACTAGCTAACTGTATCTGTGGAATACATAGTTACTTGGTATGTAGAATTTTGTGTTCACTGTTGGGGTGTTTTTTTCCGGGAGAGAAAAAAAATTCACATTTATCATTTTGACATCCCGAAACCATCTCAAATGGAGGAATACAATAATATTGGTGCATGTACCATTCAAATAATTTGTTTTATGAATTCTGTTAGACATAATCTTGACAGTGCTACAATGCAGTTTCTATATAAATAGGTTTATGGCTGATTTGGGCGGTTATAAAGTGTAAACCGATTGCACTGAGAGCAATTAGGATTTGACAACTTAATGATGAAGTGAATGCAATCTACCTAAAAATATTGATCGTTTATCACGAGAGAAAATGGCTGGAGCTCCTGATCAAATTCAATGGATCGTTGTGAGAAGGGTGGACACTATACAGCTAGCTGAGGACGCTGTTTATATTACCATGCTTAATTCCCAGCTAATTAAGCTGGGCTAGATTCAGAGGCTAATTACTGCTAAATAGGTAAAAGTGGGACAGTTGGGTCTGTCGATGACTAAGATAACCTTAATCTCTATATACTCAGTGTATACGTGTAGTTCTTTTATAGTACATTACCGTATTCGATCCAATAAGCGCCCATGTCCCTATTAGCGCCCCTCCCCCTTTTGATTCCTTAATTTCAATTGCCCGGTTGTAAATAGAGACTTAAACTATTAAAACTGTATAGGTTTGCACTTTGCTTTTGCAATAATTTGACTTAGTAAGCATCTTTTCATTTTTTTTCAATTTTCTGAACGCCCTGGGCGCCTATTGGGTCGAATACGGTATATATAAATGCTATATATTTAATAGGCTGTTTGTGTTGTCTAATGTATCTACCTAATATTTCCCAGATACGGCAACTCTTCTATTGTAAAAAAAAGTTACCGACATACAGGTCTTTGTAAAATACCAATTTATAAGGGTTTAACATGATTTTGACGTTAAATTATATATGTATATCAGTTTATACTATTACAGTTGTAATTTCACAGGGAGAATATTTCATGCCATTTTCTCTTTGACGCAAAGAAACAGGGAGATGACTCTATAGAGCTAATTGTATGTCAATTGAAAATTCTAAACAGTACTTAAAGCGATATAGATTATATGTCTTGTTATTTGTTTCATTTTACTCCATTGGGTGTTTAGTTCATAAACGGTAATTTGACTGACAAAATATTGACGAAAAATTATGATAACATCTTCGATAAATAAATTATAAAAGCAGTTAACAATCACCTCTGTACAAAGGACAGGTCACTTGCTTATTTAGACCAATTTCTTAGGATCCCAAATGGCTATTTATTACACAATTTGACCTGTATATAAAGATTATTTGTCTAATATAGAGACCACTTTTCCCTTGTCCCTTGGGTGGACTTATATAGACAGGTCTGACTCTACCTCAATATATATAAAACATATGTTACAATCTGATCATCTCGTCATTGTTTGTTTCTTATACACATCTGAATGCATGCATTCATGATCATATGTCATGGTGACCCCCAAAGATTTATCATTAGTAAATCAGTGGAACGTCTGGGTATTATGTCGGTTGCTGTCGCCAATGAAGCTTAAAAATACCCAGCAAAATGTAACCAATATTATCATAATTTTTTTCAAATATAGAAATCTACAGATGTGAACCAGAATGAGATTTTGTGGTAATTGGTGAATTGTATAAAGTCTTTTTAGGTTATCTGATTGTCCATCACAATCCACCAAGTGCCATCCGTTGTATGTCATGCATAAATAATTTTTGTTCAAACAACTTCTTTTCAATAACAGAAAAGCCCTTGGTACTGATACTTGATATGTAGTATGTTTAGGAATGAAGAGCTGGCAAGTTTGTTCTAATTAATGACCTTGACCTTCATTCAAGGTCACAGGGGTCAATTAGTCTTAAATCTCTAAACAAATTCACCAAGAGGCCTAGAGACCTTATATTAAGTCTATAGCATGCTGGCATGAAGGGCTATCAAGTTTGATCAAATGATTACCTTGATTTTCATTCTAGGTCACAAGAGTAAAATAGTCTAAAATCTTTAAACAACTTCACCAAGAGGCCTTAAGAGACCTTAAATTAGATTTATAGTATGCCAGCTTGAAGGGCTATCAAGTTTGATCAAATACAGTAGATTACCTTGATTTTCATTCAAGGTCACATGGGTCAAATAGGCTAGAATCGTAAAATGACTTCTTCTGAATAACCAAGAGGTCTATAGTGACATAATATTGGGCCTGTGAAATCTGGCATGAAGCAGGGGTTCCAATATCAGGCAGTACCTTGTTCTTTTTGTCGGTTAAACCTGGTTGTGGTATCGTCTGATTAGGTAATGCATGAAGGGTCACCAAATTTGTTAAAATGAATAAGCTTGGCCTTCATTCAAGTCCCATTGGTCAAATAGGCTAAAATCCTTAAATAACTACATTTGGGCCTATAGCATGCTGGGAAGCAATACCATAATTGTAAGTCAAAGTGAAGGATTCAGCATTTTCAGTCTATTTGAATCTTTTGTATTGATCTGAAGATTTTTGCCACTTCTGTATTGACTATGTTTAATTATATGCCAATAGTCATATGACCATAATGAGGTCCATAGGCCTCTTGTTATTAATTTGACAAACACATACATTTAGATATTTTTATAAGTGTGAAATATACTATTAAATATCACTGTGTTGATAGAATAGTACAATATATACAGCTATAAATAAATTTGACACAATACATAATCTGAACATTTCTCTTTTTTTTTCCAGGCGAGTCAGAATGTAGGACAATGAACGTTTGTGACTCAGCCAGACCCCAACCAGGACGGTTCCCCTGATGGAAACCATGGATACGGTGGTCGCTGTAGCGATTGGTGTTTTGACAACAATCTTTCTGGCATCTCTTGTGGGACTTTTTGTTGTGTGTAAATACAGGTGTAAAAAAAGTACAGATCTCATCTCATCACAACACAAAGACACAAGGTAGGTCACACAAGGGCAGAGTTATGAGATAGGTCACTAAAGGTCACAAGGTCAATGTTACAAGATTCTAAGGTCACTCAAGGTCACAAGGTCAAAAGCTGCTGTATTGACCGGTTTTCCTCCATCAACAAACCTGTCATGTAGTTACATGACCCTAGCTGTTCAACAGTTGATAGGACGTTAAACTAATAAGACATAAAACATGTCTGATTCACAAGGTTAAATTTTGAAATCAGTATATCAAATAAGGTTAAAAGGTCAAATGTCAAGTTTGTGTATATGTATGTGTCACTCAGATTCAGAAGCTAAATTTCTCGTACCTGTAAGAAATTAAATTCGATACCAGAGGATCAAAGCTTAAAATACTAGTTGATAATAATAATAATAGTTCGGATTGTAAAATTAAATATGATTATATTGTGTGTCAAGTCAGTTTCAACCACAAAAGGTATTAAGCTGCATCCATTAAATTCAATATTATTTAACAAGCAGATCAAGTCATTTACAATTATTGGAAATTTTAGGACACCATAAACAATGAAATGTAAAGAAACTTGCTGGGCCCTAGGTCATGAAACAGTCTTAACCAATCACAAATGACATTACAAAAAGTTACATCATTTTTGATTGGCTTAGCATAAATTTAGTCTTAGATTGTTTCATGATTCTGGGACCTGAAATATAAGATCTATTTGTTGAAAAGTTTGAAGCTAGTATATTTGCTGATGCTCTTCCCTTCCCAGTTAAAAAAAAATTAAGATTGCTTATGTTAACTTGGTCCTCAAATTTCTCTAGGATTTTTTTGCTAGAAGACAATGGCGTTGCAAGGAATTTACAGTGATCATATTAAGGTATGATTATAGTAATATTTTTGATAGTTGTTTAATATCGATTGCTCTTGTTAGGATCATGCATAAGTCGTTCAGAAGTTGACTCGGAACAGTTTTTCTAAAAAAATACCTGTAAGACTGACCCAGACAGGTTGTCACCAATTACCAGGTGTCGCTTGATGGATTTCATTATTTACGTGATTACCACCAGCCTGGCGTTGTTTGGAAATTGTTAACTTTGTCCTAATTTTAACATAATGCGTTAATAGAAGGTGTTTTCATTAAATCATAATTGCTGTTCAGACGTCAAATACAATCGTTTTGAATGTAATTTGAAATGTCCAAATGTCGCTCAGATGCTTTTCATCTTTGCACAATGCTCTTGCATGTTTTGACGTGACTTCGCGTATCAGGTGATGTCTGGCTTTTTTTTCTATCAAGGTTAAACATCATGCAATGAAGGTCAAATTACCTCTCTGGCAGATAGCCATCCAGACTTTTGGAGTAGCTAAGTGCTTTTAGCTCTTAAATCTTACCTAAACAATGTAAAATTGTCTGTCCGACAGGCAATGTAATCAGCCAATGTAAGACCTTCAATTACTTGGGATGTTTCTCGGCATTGAAAATATAACACGATATGTCATAGTTTATCTTACCCGTAATCATTGATTTTTTTTGTCTTTTTTTTTCTGATCTATTTATAGAATATGCATTTATTTTCTATTTTGAATTTTTCTTCGTATTGCTAAATTAAATGTAAGTATTAAGAAGGATGGAGCATTACAAACTGTGCTGAAACTTTTATTCACTATTTTCCCACCTTGATTTATATGTAATTTATTACTTTTATATGTTGTTCTATCTACTTGAAGTCCACTTGTTTTGCTCCGTCTTTTGTGTAGATCACGTGATTTGAGAACAATTAATGTGACGTCATTTCGTGAACCTGTAATTTGCACTTAAGATCTGGAAATGCTGTTGTAAATTTGTTCTGATGACGGTTGGCCTAGCCATCCGAAACATATAAACTAAAAAAAAACCACAAATTCACAGAATCTTTGGTGTTGATGCTCCATTCTTCTTCATACTTGTATTTCTACACCGTCTATGGAGTGCTGTTAGAATACTCCGGTATTCACCTTTGATCCTGCTGCCGATACATCTTACCATTATGAAATACCTACAGGATGTTGGAAATCTCCGCCTTCTTTTTAATTTTGCTGAATTAATTGTAATACTGAAGCTGCCAGTAAATTGTAATGTTACAGAACATGTACATGTACCTTGTGTATATTTCAGGCAAATTTCGCGGTATGACATTTCACGATTTCCTTGTAGACTGTGAAAATATTTTGATACACTGAAAAACAAGTACAGCTGTACGTGAAAATTAATTAAATTACCGTATTCAACCCAGTAAGCATCGGGTATCTCCCTATAAATGCCCCTTCCTTTTTGAGGCCTCATTTCAATTGACCGGGCATAAGATCAAAACTATCAAAACTGTATAGGTTTGCAACAATTTTGTCTTATTAAGCACCTTTTCGTTTTCTTAATCTTTCAAACACCTTGGGCACTTATTTGGTCAAATATGGTATATGTACTCTTATTACCCGATCGCAAAATTTCAATTCCTGCTGAACTCTGTGTTTTTAACATAGCCAATTGTGAATGAAAAACAAATTATTTGGACGTTTTCAATATAAACCTCGATATTTTTTTTGTGAACTCAATACTGTAAACATTGATATTTTTGTGATTTACATGCATAAACATTTCGCGGTGTTGTAATTTTTGCAATTAAGATACAAGTTTAGAATTTTGCAATAAAGTTCATACATGTACAAAATATTACACGCTGGTGAAATTTTGCGATGAATTAAAAGTGACCTTAGTGTAATTAGCGTGAATTTTCGCGTTTACAGTATATTTTCTACAAAAAAAAAAAAAAAAATTAATGAAGTTTTTTAAAAGTTGATAATCTTTTATTATATTGAAGTCAATTTGATGAAATGAAATTAAGTATAACTAATTATCAAAATGTTGGATTATTTCAATTTGCCCAATATAAACAGCAAACTATTTCTATATAAAAAATTGAATTCCCAGGTCCGTAACAATTTTTTACTATAGTTCAAAATTTCGCTGATTAAATGTTTACATTCTCTCGCAAAATTGTGAGAGTAAAATATCAATCAGCTAATGTGATAAAAGCTTTTCCCATTGCTTTTGAAATAAACATTTATGGTATTTTAAATTCAAGAGAAGAGCAGAAAAAAATGCAGTTTTGCAGAAAATCATACAAAACCAATTCAATGTAACCAAAAAATATATTTTACAGTACATTATAGAGTTTATGGATATGACACTATATAATTTAAAAGTTCAGATATATGTCACAAATATACCTGACAAGAATTTAACAGATCACTACACAAGTTCAAGTGGATATCAAACAGATTTGTTTATTCTATGGTCAAACTGTTTAAATAGCAATAATGATTCTGATGGATTTAAAATGTTAATGCTAACATCAAAGAGTAAGACTTGTGTTTTAAACTCGAGGTACAGTAAAGGTAGTTAATTTTGTCATGAATTTACATTATTGGCTGTCTTAAAGTAAAGAAAAGTGTTGTGGAATCCTCCAGTAGTGTAAGGGTGGGTGCAATGGCCAAGTGGTTAAAGTGTTCTATAATGCATTATCACTAGACCTTAACCTTATCCGCCAAAAGAAATGTGTATATTGATCAATAATTTTGGCTTCAATCAAATATTATAAAGTTTAAAGATCTAATGAACTCTACTAACATAAAAACACTGAAGAAATTATGTACGTTTATTAGGATTATTAACAATTTCATTTGCTTTCTTTGGCTAATGTTATTCATATAAACAATTACTACTGTAATAATTACCTTTATTGAACAGTAATGATTGTTTATAATATTGTAAGTATGTTTTTTCTATGCAATATGAAAAAGAGAATAAAAAAGAATTTAAAAAATTAACCTTTGGGTTGATAGTTCAAACCCCATATATGGGAAAGAAGTTGTCAGGTCCAAACCTGACTCATTCTGATAAATGACCCAGCTAATAGAATGTTATACAAAAAAAACAAAACTACGTTGTGCTTTATTGTGTATGTGTATATGCAAACAAATAATTATTAACCTATCAAAGAAAGAAACTTATACAGCTATAATATCATTGTGTAAACTTACGATCTAGTAATTATCTTCAGTAGGGACCCAGGTGAAAAAATATCCTTAATTAACGGGCATTGTATTTTTATTTGTAAACAATGCTAATTGTAAAGTTAAATAATGACTGTCTGACTTTGCTAAAACAAAGCAGCCTTATACAGTAACTTGTATTTTAGTGATAAATGAAGTGCCAGTGAACAGGTTAATGGACTCGTCATACATATAGATCTGTGTTATACATGATACAGTAGCAGTGTGTAAATGTCCTCACAACTTCCTCCACTTTGTTTACTGGTTACAGTTTCTATACTTAATGCCCACTTCCTGTCATTTCCACAGTTTATGCCTGAGTATCAATGGCTAATTGATTTTTTTTTCTATTGATAATGTCCGTTGCGAATATAATGGAGGAAACATATTCAATTTGTAAGTTATAATGTTACTGAGGGGATAACATCGCCGTTAATGTATTTTATAGGCGTGGTGTTGGATGTAGCACTTATAAGGTAAATTATCTATTATAAACGTGCAGAAAAATGTTTCTAACTTTGTATATGGATGATTTATTTTGAAAACTCAAGGTGATAGTGTGGAAGGTCATAATATATAAAGTATATCAGATGTTTGTTTATCTGGTACATGTAGGATGTTTTGATTGATTTAAAGCAATAAAAATGGATGCTGGCCTTTTAGCCGGTGCTTTTATTGTCAAGATAAATGCTTTAAATAAAATCATTGGTAGCATTTAAATTATTCTTATTTAATGTGATATATATATCTAAGTGGATATAATTCAGTTTGACATGAGCAAAACGCTGACTGACTGGGTGCATTGTCGTCTGATTGACATCAATACAATATATATATGGATTCTGTCTGGGTTTTGTGAAGTTCAAGGCTAAAGAAATAAATATTGTATTGTACTGTAAATGTACTGGTTTTGGTACAATAAGATTTAGGGCAAAGGTGATTTTTAACAGTTTAGCTTATTTTTTTTTTAGAATCGTTCTATTACAATAAATGGCTATAAAAAAGGGATACATGCAGTTCTTGCAGACTTATTTTAGTGCAGCATTGCTAGCACGAAAAGAGCTGATGGGGTAGATAAAATTACCGCTAAAGTGTGTACCTGTATACTTCCTGTATATGCTTACTCGCTCTCCAGTCCGTTAATGAATATGTTTATACAGATAAAGATAGTTCACAAACAAAGCCTTGAGAATGACCAAATTAGGATATTAGCATTCCTTAGTTAAGTTCTAATATTCTAGATTATCTCCCCCTTGTTTGAAATATGGTATAGTTCAGACACAGCAATAATACTGTATCTCTAATATAACAATTTATGTTGTTTCAAGTTTCTGTTTTTCTTCTGTTGTTCAGACCAGATATCCAGTTAATACAAGATAGTCCCCAGGGGCAGATAACTGATGTAGAACTAGACGACGTCCGGATAAACAATCCTAGACTGGAAGCCATCCTTCAGGATGAAAACTGGGTAGATGACGCAACGTAAGTTATATTTGGAATTACAATATACCGTATTCGACCCAATAAGCGCCCATGTCCCTATAAGCGCCCCTCCCCCTATTTGAGGCCTCAATTTCAATTCCCCATGCATAAATAAGGACCAGAATTACATAAAACGGTACAGATTTGCAATAACTTCGACATATTAGCACCTTTTCATTTTTATCAATCTTTTAAGTGCCCTGGGGGCTTATTGGGTCTAATATGGTAATTTCTTTTCTGATATTCTTTAATCCAACTTCAAGAACTTACTGTACTTTATCTAGTTTTAACCATGAATATCATGACTATCCTCTTCTTTAAATATGCACAACTAAATTTTAAATCTGCTGGATCACCATAGTGTTCTGATAATGCTATAACACAGCAGAAATTCTTGTATAATTGACAGGGGTTTGATGCCGCACTGCATCTCAATACTGAAAACCTGTCATCAACTAACAGAGAGGCTAGTCGCCATGACGATGGGGAACTCACAGATGATTCAGACGCAGGAACTGCTAACTGACATCATAGCTGTGGCCAAAAGAATAAATCCACGAGTGGATGAGGTTGTCAGTTCTATGTATCCCCCTCTGGACCCTCGTTTACTTGAGGCAAGGTATGTACTCCCCTGTAGACCCTATCTTACTAAAGGCAAGGTCGTACCCCATTTGAATCGTCACTTCCTGAGGCAATGTTACAGCAACACCTCCTTATATAGCAACCCAAGTTGACCATTCCTTATGACTTAAGGCGAGCTTATCGACCACCTCCCAGTGTGAACCTGTATTACTAGTAGGACATTCCCTTACTTAAAAAAATAGGAAATGACAAAAAAATGGACTTGATACAGGTTTTGTGTTGAGTCTATCCTTGCCTCTGATATTAGATTTATTACATGCATTATTTTTCAGTATTCTGCGTAAAGCCATAGTAGTCTGTGAAATATCTAGCATTAACATTAACCTGCCTGTTTCAGATGTACAGCCCTAGTGCTATCAGTCAGCCATCTCGTCCTAGTCACCAAACATGCTTGCCGTATGAACGGAGGTGTGGACTGGATCGACCAGTCATTAGCTAATGTAGAAGAACATTTAAGGGTATGTATACATGTCTCTTAATCTGTAACAGTACTGTATAAATTTTATATAGTTGTTAAATTTTGCAGGTGTAAAATTTTGCGATATACTGTTGGGAAGTTTTCCGTGGGGGCTTATTTTCACAAATTATATTTATAGTCTTTGAAATCATCATTCACACGACAGGCTCTGAAGTATGTAAAACAAGGATTTTGATTAATTTCATGAGATATAAATTTTCACATATTTGGATGCATCTATGAATTTGGCAAAATTAAAACCTCCGCAAGTATTAGGAACTTTACAATATATGATTCAAACAGTACCAACCTTTTTCTTTGTTTCTCTGAAAATAAATGGATAAACAGTTGTATTAGATTCAGGTTAATTTATAAATGATATAAACTTGATGTCTGCAGTTCTTAAGAGAGGCAAGCCTTTGTTCGGAGTGGACTAGTCGACTTCCATCCTGTGATTCGGAGGAGGAGACAGAACAAGACACAGCCAATCAAATCACCCCTTCCAACCAGTCATCAATGGTTTAGACCAATCAAAACATTTCTTGCATATCATTAAGGACAAAACGTCTTCTGATTTCATAAATGACATTGCTTAAATTGGTGTTATGTGACTTAAAATGCATCAAATGTAAGTATGAAATGATATATTATTGAAAGCAATATTTTTAAAATATGATAAACCTACCCATATGCTAATTATTGGTTCATATCACTATTGTTGTTAGAATAATTAAAAAAAAAAATCTTATGTGTTGTGCCTTATATTGACGACGTGCTTTCATTGTTAAAGTGGAGTCACAAAATATATTTTATTTGTTATGATGTTTCACTGTTTATGGAATTGATGAAGGAAACCCCACACAATATTTAAGTGGGTAACAAAATAGCATTCAAGCATATTATGTTAAAAAGCTTTGTAATCAAAATAGCACAACTGTGCTTGCGAAGCTCAGTGGCAGATCCAGAGAACCATTTTTGGCTCTGTGAAACCTCCCCCATTCTTTTTCTTTAAAAAAAAAAGATATTTTTCACATCATTTTCCTCAATTTTTACTTTATGGAAAACCATATTCCATATTACAGAGTTAGCTCCCTTGCGGGTAGGTATCGATTGTTATGTCATTATTTTGCGAGCGCAATTCACGTCATTTTCTCCGAAAAGTATGATGTTACGCTCACAAAAACATGACGTCATAATCAATACCTAACCGCAAGTGCAGATAACTCTGTTATATGCAAATCCGGAATAGGAAATTAGGAAACCGCATGAATTAGTTCTCTGGATCCGCCACTGGTACTGATTACCAGACAGATGGTCCTTACCATTTAGGCTGAGCTTATTGTTAAACTATATGCATTATAGCACTACAGTTTGAAGTATCAAGTTTAAAATTCCTACTATGAACAGCCGTAGCATTTGTTTGAGTTTTTGATTACCATTAAGGTAGATACTCGTCACCCAGATAAAACTTCTCTTAAATTCCTGTGATATATAGCAAGGCAGCCATTTTTCTTTTAAATATAAAAAGAAATTAAATAATGTAGATTCATTAGTTTAGTTTGGAGCCTGGTAGCTTCTCCAATGTTTCTCTTGAGTAGTCCAAATTTCAGTGAAAAGATCAGATTTGTCAATAGATGCATGTGGAGGTATAATTTTATAATTTGCATGACAAACTAAGCCATTCCATATTCACTCTTAATAAGCACAATTATGTAATTTGCTCAGAGCATTTTTCTGTCTCTGCATATTGCAGAGTTATCTCCCTTGTGGATAGGTATTGGTTGTGACATCGTTACTTCATGAGAAAACCTTTTCTCTCTGAAAAATTTAATGTTACACTCATAAAAAGATATGACATAACAAGCAGTACCTACACACAAGGACAGATAACTCTGTATAGGACATGTTATATGGAAATACAAAATAGATATATAATTGGCAGCATTTGGTAATATCAGCAACATATATACACAGAGATTGGAAACTCCTTCTTTGTCTTTGTTGAAAGGCAGCGGTACCTCTGGTTTATTGGCATTTCCCCTTGGCTAACTACTTTTAAGTTTATTCTTTTAAACATTACATTTTTGCATCAACTCAAAGTTTAAACATTATAGCATGGTTTGATGTGACCAGTTTTCCTGATTGACGTTATTTAATATGATTTTTGAAAGCATGAAAATCAGCAATTTTACCTGGTTTTTCAAAAATCAGACATTCAAAACAGGAAGTGCATTTTGTTTTATTAAAATATAAGTTAAAATATTTTTTTTTCTATCCAATATCTACTCAAACCATCTGAAAGTTACTTAGGTAAATTTTATAACATATCAAATTTATTTTGTTGTATTAAACTGTTTAAGAGTTTATCTAAAACCTCCTTAGCACATACAGGGGTACATCTGCCGATCGTGAAAATGGCGGAGTTGCAAATCTCTATGTATATATGTTTCTGGTAATATATACCAAACTATGGGATTAAGATGACCTGAACTACAGATCAACAACAGTGGGAAATCTAAATGTTATTTTATTTTTTTCCGATTGTTAATTTTAAGATCAATATTTCATGTATAATTTTTTTAAGAATCCTTTAATTAAGTATGCTTCTATGTGCATTATATTAACGCATATATCAAATGTTGTTTAATGTTTGATATTATGTGCAGTAGATGAAATGTTGATGCTGCACTAACAAAGCTTTTTGTGCATGTTTCTTGCATATATACCTTAAACAAATTAAGAGGTTTTACATTACAATGTATATATCTTACTATGAAATACATATTGTTTTTTCTGTGTACCAAATGTGTGGTGTACCGCATATATGACTTGAGCAATACTCTATGCTACTATGTAGTGCTTAAAGTGCCTTTGATTAACCATTCACCCCTAAAGACACATTTAGATTCTTCCAATTCAAAGGCTGGTAGAGTCCATTTAGGAATATCGTGGACGAATGAGTTAAAGGCAATTCTAAAATGTCTAGACCATGCAATTATTGATATTGATGATACATATGTTTCTAAATATTGGATCAAAACTGAATTAGCCGTCATTAGCTCTGAACACAACTGTATAATGTAATTAAAATCTTGGTGTATCCCTTTTTTCCTTATTTACTCCATCTGTGCATTGTTTTCCTCCATAGTTGTTTTTGTTGTTGTTCTGCCAGCTTGCATGACCTTTACAGGTGCATAAGTGAAAAACCCCTTATACAGCAGATTTACTTAGTATTTATATATTAGTTTGCTGAGGTCGTACACGTTATTATTCCGATGTATGATATTTTAGTCAGTAAAACCGGAAACTATGTAAAGCAGGCTGAATTTATCCATCTTAAATGACGTAGAATAATTAATTATAATGATAATTGAGAATATAGTGCAGTAATTACTGCAAGGGGTGTTTATAACTTTCAGTGCAGACAATATATGCTTGCTAAAATGTTTTATTCATAAACAAAAATAATTAATATTTTATGAACCTTTTTTTACCATATTTTACCGAAGGTTTTGCACATTTTTATGCGGTTTTTATTAAAATGAACAAAATAGATTTGAAATATTGAAATAAACTGAACTGTTGAGATTAAGCACATATTAAGAAGTAGATTAATGGTCGTGTAGTTCTAGAACAATTGATATTTACCAACATTATATTTCCTAGAGATGTAATATTTGAGAGTCAGAAAATAACTAGTGTATAAAATTCACTGTAAGTTTTAATTCAGTTTTTTTACAACTTAGACTGCTTTTATCGTAACGATGGAAAAAAAATAATACATTTTTTTTAAAACTCCTCAACTACGCATAGTGAATTACATGCCCTAAGTTTAGGAACACATTGCCATGATTAATTTATTTTATAGAAATACTTACTGTAAACTGATATTAATAAATGTACAAATCCATTGGATTAGCTTATTCCAAAGATTTAGCAATATTTTGCAAACTTTTGTAAGATAATAAAATTATGAACCTTATTTCGATTACTGCATTGACTTTTGTATAATGAAACATACCTTCCATGGATATTTAATTATCCAATTATATAACATAATTGACTGTGGTAACTCATTTTGTATTGTTTCAGCTTGAATGTGAACCATTTACAGAATATGATATTGTGATTATTTGCATTTGTTTATATTTGTTTATATGCTTCATATATAGCTATATGCCATATTCAACCTAAATAAGAGCTATTAATTAAGGTGTTCTTTTACTTATAAATCTGGAAGATTGGGAGACGCTACTAATTAACGGAACCCAATTTTGACACTTTACAATTTTTATGAATTATTTTTTTAGTAAATAAGCAACAAATCAATTTGTAAAAGAAATAAGGAATATGTAATATTAGTATTGATTTTTCAGTTTGCATGTTTAATGAAGATTTAAATTCAAGTTTTTGTGAGTTTGAGGCCTCGCAAAGTGTCGGAGACACTTATATAGGGACAGGGGTCTTTATTGGGACAGACACTGTCGTCACATTTCCATGTACCCCCGTACATGTATCTGTATATATCAAATAAATTCATTTATTGATTCACTTTTAAAACCTTATGAAAGTACAGGTGTGAACTTTATAATAAAATTCCATAAGATGCTTGGCTTTCATTTAAAGATGCTCCACCGCTGACAGAGCATAATGATATTAATCTCTTGAACAAAAATTGGTGTTTAATTGTGTATATATATGTTTATTTAACACAAAAAATAATATAAAATTAATTATTTTGCACTTAGTGCATGCGCAATCAGTACTTAATTTCATATAGGATATAGTGCCACGGAATTTTTTCGGGATGCAATTAATTATTTTTTGTAACTTTAACTTGAAGTAAAATTAGAAGCTCAAACTTTTCAATGGTGGTAATGGTGTAAAGTAAGTAACTTTTGTAACTGAAGAAAAATACTAAATCGTCTGCTCGTGTTTTTGATAGTGAAAAAATATCATTTGTCAGCGGTGGAGCATCTTTAATATCACAAATTTATTTTAATTTGGCCTTTTCAATTGCAGCATTCCAATATTAAGGTGCCTTTCCAATTCAAAACATTCCATTTTAAAAAACAAAGCAATATTGCTACATTTTATTTGATACTATCAATTAATTCCATTTTAACTTGTAAATATGTGGCTTTAAGCCTACAATGTTATGTACTTGTTTAGTTTTAGAATTACATGTATGCCAAATATTGAAAATATGTTTTTAAGTCAATATTTTAATTTTTATTGAATTTTAAAATTTCTAATTTGTTATTGAATGATTATGATATGCTTTCCGATCAAGAAAGCAGAATGTGTATTGTTTGAGTAATTAATGATGTGATCATTTACATACATGTACTAGCTTAAGGCTATATCAATTGGTGACAAGAACATTACTTGGTAATTAATCACCCTGTCTGCGAGCTTATCAAGTGTAATTAAGGTGACATTTTTGCTATGAATGATATATTGTATACATAGGAACTCGGTCAACTCATACTAGCTTTCAGTAAGTGAAAATAAACAAGGTTTCATATTTGTATGTTCTGTTCATATTTGGATTGAAAAAAAAGTAAAAAGTACAGTTCATTTTGTCAAAAAAATATCACCATGTAAAGTTTGAATTAAATGAAACAGTACAATCCATCATTAAAATCCAATGGTTGTTCATGTCTACTGATATCAGTTGTTCATCAGTGAGAAATTTCGAAATTTATTTCGAAATGAAATTTCAACTACCAATGCTTGTTTCCGATTGGGGAAAAATTAATATTTTAATTTAAAATTATGCATTTAGCAAATTTTTGAAATTTACTGGTATGACGAGTTGGATATGAGGAGATACTAAATCTAGACTCGTAGTTGATACAGCTTTCTATACAATTAACAACAGCTTTGAGGCTTAATACAGCTGGTCCGTTTCTAACTTAAAACCCTTGGATCTTAAAGATGGATCATATACTAAATATACATGTAAATATCATGTGCTTTAGGACATCTGTTTTTGAAATGTTGCTTATCTAGCTTTAATGAGATTTTACATTGATGTTCATTACAGAAGTTTTGAGATTTTTTTCATTGTATATTTACTGTACCAAAAACTTACAGTAATTGGTGTTTTATGAAGAACTTTAATATTTGCGTATGTGAAATATTTGCTGTTTCAATTGTTAATCAAAATGATAATGGTGGAATATGGCAGATATTCCAACATCCCAGTGATATTTTTCTTCTAATACAATATACTCACCACATTTCATTACTTCAATGCAATGTTTTTAGCACTTGCTTTTAACTAATACCACCCATAATTGATTTATCTTTAACAAATCTGCTGAGCTCAGTGAATACAAGAATACAAACCTTAGATATAGGATAACAACCTATCTGCTTTTTGCAGATTTTGAATACAGATTGTCTGCACTGAATACCCAATTTTGTTAAAATTATGCAATATGCAGCCGAAATTGTAATGTATAAAAATCCTTGTCAGGAGTACACTGTTCAGAACTATAATGGTAACTCAATGACAAGCTGTTTTTATAGACAATCAGTCCTGTTCTTATAATTCTAAAAAATGACTTTAGTCAACCCTTGCTTGTGGTGGGTACAATCTAGTTAGTGATAAAAAATGGCCCCTGTGACCTGTAGGGGTCGAGACAGAGGACTGACAGTCTGTTACGTGTACTCTAACTGAACACAGGAGAGCTCCTCTGTGGTGGGGACAATAGTCACAACACGTCGGCCATACAGTCCCTGTACTATCTAACCACCCAGCTTATCAGATCATAGGACATATCTGTCATTTGACACCAATTAAATTAGTTTAAATGTTGCGCTGGCCCAGAATTAATTGAAATATCACATGACGTCTTATCTGTAAATCTTCAAGCCAAATGAATATAAACCTATACTTGCTCACGCCTGATTGGTTTTTCACACCGATACATCTGCCTGTTGATCGCTCAGTGACAATTGTCTGTGTTTTTTCTTTTGTTTGTGATAGAGTTATCTGACCTTAGTTCTGATGGTCACAGATAGGATGTCAGTTTTGAATTAGCAGAGCTCCATACAATCTTTCAGATATGGTTAATTAAGAAGGCACAATTAGTACATGCACATAAAACAAGGGTGACACAATCATTTTTTTTACCTCGTTAGGAATCCATTAGCATGGCTGAATAAAAAGTTACAGAATTTTAGTATTAAAAGAGAGAGAAAAAAATTAGTGTTTTCTTCAATTTTTGCTCTTCAACAGCTAGGCATCAGTATTGAATCAAATTGAGTTTTTCAAAGCTAAATTTTAGTTTCTAAAATGTAAGTTAATTCCTGTTCCCCTGACCTTACCCAACTCTCCAGTTTCCAATATCCCCCCCTCCCCCCCATCCCATACTCCTAGTTTTGGTGGTTTATTATCTTTTAATAGATATTGAATTTCTTGTACCTTAACTTTCAGATTTACAGAATTTAGCATCAATTGAAATGCCATGAATTCATTTCCGATTCTACAGGCCAAATAAACTGACCTTGGAATTGATAGTGGCAGTACCAAGAAAATAAACTTGTTTTCTATAGGTCAGGTGCCATTTTGTAATCACCAAAATTCTATGATCGTTGAAATAGTTTCATTTAATAAATCAACTTCTAATAATAATGTTTTTATGTTCTACCGAAAATTTCATCTCTGAGAGAAAGTTGAAAGTTGTGCATGGGACATATTTTTGTTGACTAAACAAATATGTTAAACCGGTTTAAATCACATAACTTAGTATAGTCTTATATTCCCCACCTACTGCTTGGTTTGAGTGACATGTTGTGGAAGCCATTATGTTCATATTTTTCTACACGTATAAATGTTTTTAATGCTTTTCTATATTTGATATTAATTATTAGTCTGCTATTAATAGCATATGCACCAATCCTGTTATGAATTACCTCCCTTAGTTCTCTTCTATCTGCTTGGCTGCTAGGAATACAAAATTGTATATAATTATGTACAGTTATATGTTCATTTTACAGAGAAGCCAATCAAAGAAAGGAAAAACTATGGCAGGCAATAAAGTATGCTGCACAAATTAAAACCCTACCTTTATAATTAAGTGTGTTTATGACATTTGTTTTCATAATTTTTTGTTTGATATGTATGATACATGTAATTACATTAATGTAGATCAAAACTTTCTTGATAATGTGACGTCAACATCTCCAAAATCATCCTGATCTTTTTCAGGTCATCTTTTTAAAAAGATTTATTGTCTAGTTTATAACTACAGCAATATCTTAAGCAATTAAAACACTTCCAAATGATTCTTTCTATAATGTACATGTATATCTTTTTTTAAGAATACATTTTATGTTTCTATATTGTTTAATATATATCTAATTAAACTATCATGTTTTTTTTTAAAGTTGTTTAAAAGATAAAGGAGAGATATTATAATAAAATGAATATTTACTACAAATGCTCATTAGCTTTGGAGCAAGATATGTATGAAGAAATGTTGTACACGAAATTGCAAAGACATGAAGTCAAATTGTAATAAGATTTGCTATAATAATTGTAATGTCAGTCTCTTTTCTGTGACATAATCTATTTCATTGGTATCACCAGCTAATAGTGGTAATATTTTTTGTTTGTTTCAGTGTTACGGCCAATCGACAACTAGGGTCATTAAGGGCCAAGTGGCCATACCTAAAGCTTTATTAATTTTGATAGTTGTTTCTTTTTGAAATGGCTGTCTATGTCATTGTCTTCTTACTTAAATATTGTATGTTAATGGACGAACATACATGTATGTATTATATCTCCTCAACCAAATATGTTTCATTTTGTATGTAAATGTCCTATACCCCCTTAAATACAGCAATGCTATCCCCCTTAGATACAGCAATGCTATACCCCTTAAATACAGCAATGCTATCCCCCTTAGATACAGCAATGATATCCCCCTTAGACACAGCAATGCTATATCACCCTTAAATACAGCAATGCTATCCCCTTAAATACAGCAATACTATCCCCCTTAAATACAGCAATGCTATCCCCCTTAAATACAGCAATGATATCCCCCTTAAATACAGCAATGCTATACCCCTTAAATACAGCAATGCTAAACCCCTTAGAAACAGCAATGCTATACCCCTTAAATACAGCAATACTATCCCCCTTAGATACAGCAATGATATCCCCCTTAGATACAGTAATACTAACCTCCTTAAATACAGCAATGATATCCCCCTTAAATACAGCAATGCTATCCCCCTTAGATACAGCAATGCTATACCCCTTAGATACAGCAATGTTATCCCCCTTAAATACAACAATACTATTGAATGTGCAGGCTCTATATATATATATCATAACCCCTTAATCACTGTACTGGCAAATCTGTTTCATTGTGTATGTACATGTTCCCTACCCCTTTAAATTCCCCAATGCTATTCAAAGTGTGGATATTACACATACCCCCTTAATCACACTGACAAATCTGATATGTCATTGTGAAACTTACACACACATGTCCCATACCCCCATAAATACATTGTTGATGATATTATGTACACCCTTCACCATACCCCCTAACCACGTCCGTCACATGGCTGTGCTTTTTTCACTTTGTACACAGCTATAGTTGCCTTCAAATCACATTTTGTCATGCTAAGGCTGTGTATACAATGCCCTGTTTTTGTATGTGTTTTTGTTGTAAAATGGTTGTGAGTACCAAAACTGCTTTATCTGGATTAAAGATAAAATAAAAATCTCGGCTTTGTTGTTTATAAATTATTGTCGGTTACTGACGTTATCAGCCGAATGGAGTGTAGTGGAGTTTAGACACTAGCTTTCAGAGGATGTTCATTATGATCCACATGGTGCATATGAAATTCTTGGATGATGATTATGTTAACCATATTCAACATACCGTATTCAAACTAATAAGCGCCCAGGGCATTTAAAAAATTTGAAAAAATGAAAAGATGCTTACTAGGACGAAATTAACTGCAAAGCAAATTACAAACCTATACAGTTTTAATAGTTTTAGGTTTTATGTCTGCAATTGAAATTTAGGCCTCAACATGGGAGATGGGAGGGGGGGCGCTAATAGGGGCATGGTTGCTAATTGGGTTGAATACGATAATGTATATATGGCTGCTTACACAACAGTAAACTGAAAGGCACATTTTTGTAATGGGAGAGACCTATCTCACAATTACTGCACAAAGTAAGCTACGAGTCAAATTGTGAAAGTAAAGAAGTGATAAGAAACAATACGGTAGTCACGTTTTTTTGTGCAATTTATTAAAGATTTTATTCACACTCCTTGAAAGAGAGAAGAGGCACATGGGTTCATGAATACAGTAAACTACCAGTATAGTTATAACTCTTTTATTTGACTATACAAACTCAGCTTTAAGCTGCAAGTAAGATGTGACCAGGTAGATGGCATTTTACTGATCAATATTATTACAAAAAGATAAAATGACAGACTTTCATAATCAAGAACTGAAGGAATATTGCCTGTTGACAAATTTAAATAGATAACAAATTTAAACTGCTAATTTTCATGATGCAGGTAGTCTTTTTTTTCCTGATAACAGCTTAGTTAGTTGACTCGCTATATGCTAAATGGCAAAACAACGGCATGAGCCTTCATTCTTAAGGTATATTTACGCACGGAATGGCGTGATCTTTGGTGTAAAGTTGTAACTTCATTTTATTAACTTCATAAATGCAGATGTTCTAACATTATAATTGTTATTGATCAACTTTTAATTCTTGTTTCTGAAATTCATGTGCCTTTTAAATGGTGTTGAGGGACCCAAATCAATACATGATGCAGACATTTAGATATTACCACAGGCACTGTGTATAAATCTTCAAAAACCAACCTTACAACACTGATAATGTTTTAGATATTTTATTAATCATCACTCTCAGTTCAAAATTATTACAGTGGATATTTCAATGTAATAAGCATATGTTATCTTAACCTGAATTGCTACATTCAATTCAAACAATTTATTTCTTAACCATCTCAACTATACAAAAATCTTGATTTGCTGTCCATTTCTTTAACAAATGATCAAAAATACTTGGAAGTACAAACAAAGAACTCCTGCCAGTAATATTTCCTTGTAACAGTCTCAGATCATACATGTAGACCTTAATTCAAAATAAAAATTCTTCAAAAATATTTTTAATTGCTCAAACTCTAATCATTTAAAAGTAAAATGAAGCTGTGGTTAGTTATAGCTAAACGCTACCTCATCAACACATTGGAAAAGCAATCATTGACATATGACGTTGTCTAAAATTCCATCATAGGAAGGAGGGACTTATATTTTGTAGAGGGGTTAAAACATGATAAGTTGGCACCAAGGTGTATGACAAATGTCCAGACTGAATGAAATTTGGTTGTATAAGCATTAGATATTCATATGATGTGGAATATGTGTCAACATTACTGTAGTGACCAGGCTAGTGTAGACCGCGAACATCGGCAGCACTGACTAGAAACTAAAGTTTCCCTTCATTTGCAGTCAAGTTATACCATAAGTCCAAAGTAAACTGGAGGGAAATAATTCACATGTATCAGAATGTAACACATGTACACACACTTCATTACCAAACATTTATGTTTGACGGTTTACACAAATTTTATGTATGTACCAGCACTGGTCGATGACTTCTATAAATAGGGCGATAGGAATGACATCCACTCATTCAAAAATTTCAGTTATTTATCTAGAAAAAATACAAGAAGATGACTAAACATTGACCTATGTGTTGATTTAAAATGGACATGCAAGATGCTATCTTTAAAATATTTTTTTAATTGAGAATGATTTTGAAGCTAGATCAGTCTAAGGGAAGTAAATATTAGAATGGAAGTTAATAATTTCCTGTACCACTAGCACTCAATTTAGATATTAATTATGTATACATTGTATGTACTTGTTGGATGTCATTGGTTGCCCATTTGTTTCTTGAGCTTCTTTCCATCACCACAAATTGGCACATGATTAAAAAAATGATACAACTGTAACAAGAGGGGGGGGGGGGAATGTAAAGGCCAGACCTTTAGTCCTGTCCTGCTACATAATACCACATAAAACACCAACAAGTCAAAGCTATTGTGAGAAAAATAAATACAGTGTATCACCCATGCAAAATACTTTTGATTACAGTGTGCTTCCTGTTAAATTAAACTTTGAAATGGACAACTGTATATATACATGTATTATTTTGTTACATTTAATCTAAAGAAATGAAGTTCTCAATCTGGTCTGTTTCTATATCTATAAAGAATATTGAAATTTAAATTGCTGCTGAGCCACAAACACTTTTTATTGATGAAGGCAATAGAGTCTTGTGAATTACATAAATGATGGATATGGTGATACAATGATATAATCCAATTAATGTAATGCATTATCTTCCAAATCACAACCAGTGA
>SAYR01004746.1:1303481-1321274 GCA_004382745.1 Argopecten irradians irradians
GAGCTTCTAATTTTACTTTAAGTTTAAAATATGAAAAATAATTAATTGCATCCCGAAAAAATTCCATATCACTATATCCTATATGGAATGAAGTAATGATTGCGCATGCACCAAAGGCAAAATAAATTATTTCATATTATTTTTTGTGTTAATTAGACATATATATACATGATTAAACACCAATTATTGTTCAAATGATGAATATCATTTATGCTCTGTCGGCGGTGGAGCATCTTTAATTATGTATACATTGTATGTACTTGTTGGATGTCATTGGTTGCCCATTTGTATCTTGAGCTTCTTCCCATCACCACAAATTGGCACATGATTAAAAAAAAATGATACAACTGTAACAAGAGGGGGGAAAATGTAGAGGCCAGACCTTTAGTCCTGTCGTGGTACATAACACTATATAAAACACCAACAAGTCAAAGCTATTGTGAGAAAAATAAATATCACCCATGCAAAATACTTTTGATTACAGTGCTTCCTCTTAAATTAAACTTTGAAATGGACAATATATACATGGATTCATTTTGTTACATTTAATCTAAAGAAATGAAGTTCTCAATCTGGTCTGTTTCTATATCTATAATGAATATTGAAATTTAAATTGCTGCTGAGCCACAAACACTTTTTATTGATGAAGGTAATAGAGTCTTGTGAATTACATAAATGGTGGATATGGTGATACAATGATATAATCCAATTAATGTAATGCATTCTCTTCCAAATCACAACCAGTGATGTTCATTCTCTCAACTTAGATACTCAGATGTCAAGAAAGTACTCATTATATTTTACACAAATTGAAAATTGGGAAAAGCACTGTTACAAACTTATTAATATGTATAATAAAAATACAATAAATTAGAAGACCCAAATGTTACAACATAATAATCTATCTCTCCAAGATGCAAGTGATTTTGAAAAAAAAAATATGTTTAGATAACATGCACTTGATACATATATTCTATCGACTGTAAAAATCTAGAGCACATGTGTATTGCACAGATTATTTAGTGTCGGTACCATGTCTGGATAAACTATAGAGCTTACATATTGCCTCTTCTGTCACCTATCACTAGGATGTTTATTATCTACCATCTAATGTCAACACTTGACATTGACATATTATCTGTGATTGGTATCTGAAATGTGTTTCTCCTTTTAAACACTACATTTCGGCTAAATGGCACCACAATAGTCAGAAGACAATGAAAATTACAAATGCATAACATAAAGGTTTGTCAAAGTGAGTTCAAACAAGTTGTTATATGAGTTTTTACAAACAAGATGCAAGACAAAAATTAGTAAATTCAAGACTCTGTTAATATCAGAACAACCAAAAATATCACATAGTGATTATAAAATGTGCCCATAATTTACAAAGTAATCTTGATTTGGATTAAGCTATGATGAATCGTATGCCTCTCTCACATCAATAACATATGTCTCTGTGAGAGCTTTTGTTTTACAAAATAAAGTCTTTTGAGCTGAGGAGAAAATTAACACTCTTCCAGGATGATTATCACACGTGATGACTGAATTATGATCATGTGGGTAGTGAATTTGACATGTCTTTTCCCCAGGTGTTAAGAAACTTTAAATAATTCACAGATCCAGTGTCCTCTGTCCACATGTGCGACATGTCATTCCTGTCTGCTGAAATTTAATCATTAATTTGGATAGTCTAACATGTTTCTCTGTATCTAGCCATACACCAGAAGAGCATGATAATCTGATATGGACCGACTGGCATCAAACAGCGTCTAACTGATAACCCGGCATCGTCATCACATCAGCATGGACCACATGTACAATGCAATACATCCTATCGGGCAGGACCATACATCTGATCAGGCAGGACCATACATCCGATTTGGCAGGACCCTACATCTGCTGTTAAACTCTATGACATGTAATACATTAACATTAATTCTGTCTTTTTTTATCGATCAGTCCCATCGCGACCGTTTTTTACGTTTGTTGCTAGGTTCCTCTGAGGATTCTTGGGGCGGAGGATTTCGTGTCGCGTTCAGCGGCTCTAAAATATGTCCTGTTTTCTGTGGTACTATATTATCAGCAGCTGCCACAAAGTTGGATCTGAACTGGGCCTACAAAATATCACAAAGCATGATAAAAGTCAGATGTATATCTAATATCACTGGGTGACAAGTGGGTGAGGGGAATAGAGGAAGGGGAACGCATTTAATAGAAGATGAAATAGAACTTCATCTTTAAAATCAAACATAAGATTTTCAAATCAATTCAAATTCAATTAGTTTATTTTACATTCATTAATGGTCTAATAACAAAATCACTAATTTATTACTAATTAATCATGAGATTAATAGCTAAATAAATTAAAGAACATTATTATTTGATATAGACTAAGAGATTCTGCTAGAGAAAGGTTTACTTACAGAGAAGGCTTGTTTCATGGCAGACATACGGTCACTTTGAGGGCCGGCTGATGTACCTACACCTCTGAAACTAGCCATGCTGGTCGAGTCTTGGGTTCTGGTACACTGGATAGACACAAGGGAGATAACTCTATTACAACTTATATAGTTTTATAGATTCTAGGCCGTTTTCGATTATACGGTTTGACTGGTTGGACCTAGTTGTTCGTTTATTAATTAAAGACAGACCTGGTGATTTAACATTGTTTTCAAACGAGCCTTGACAAAGCCCTCACAGGCCTGTATCAAAAACTGCAGGTCCGTCAGGATCTATGCTTGAAATAATGATTTTAACCAACGGTCGGACCGGTTGTTCCGAACAAACGAAAACGGCCTTAGTCTCAAAATCATATCCATATTTAATAAAACAATATTTTTTAAAAAGTCGTTATATTTATAATTATCATTAAACAATTAACAGTCATTATTACATTGTCTATGATAATGTACTTTTTTGAGACAAAAACCTGCGTACAAAATAGGATCGAAACAGATCTCTTAATTCTGGCTCAATTTTTTTCCCCAAATAATACTTACTGATTCTGCTCCTAATCCTGGCCGTTCTTTGAAGCCTAGACCTTTGCCTCCAACGTTTAGTTTCTTTCCTTTTCCTTGCTTAAATCTGCTTTTATTAAACCATGGATTCTACAAAGTACAAATAAAGAGGACGATAAGAAACATTTTTCAATATGATTATTTATTTATTAAAAATTAAAAGTTTGAATTTATGCTAATGTATATTAAAAAAATTTCAGCATAGAAGGTATTAGCAGGACACAGTTCTGAGCAATGGAACAAATTCATGTACCACTTGATACCAGATAACGTTTGTGCGGGACTAGTACCTCCAATGGTGATGGGAGGCAACTCTTTGAAGCCGAAATGACGTGTGTGGAGGGTAACATCTTTTAACGTCATTCCATCACCATAAGTTCCACACAAACGTTATCAGGTATCGCGTAGTACGCGAATTAGCCTCATTCTGATCTGGTTTTTGCTAGCGGTATGTATATGTAGGTGACCAACATACCTGTAGTGCTAGGTCCATCAGGGCTTTAGGTACATATTGATTGGCCACCTCCATGTTTCTCACAAGAGGACCAGCAAAGTCTTTGTCTTTTTCCGTCAGCAGCGTATACGCATAGCCCTTCTCACCTGGTTAAAAAATACAAATTGATAATTGTACATGCATATATACCACCAGGTATACTGTTAATAACTTTATTTTTGTGAGATACAATTTTCACACAATTTTGCGAAAGATCTCAAACGCAAATTCAAGATGAAGTGGTATTAAAACAGTAACAGGCAATTGTGATATATCTTAACTTCAAAAAAACCTAAGAGCTGATTTCATTCAAATATTCACACACATAACACACAGATATCACCAATGACCATTCAAGACACAAGATTATAAAGATCTAAGGTATCTACAGGGTACTATGACTTTCTGTACCTGCTCTGCCTGTACGTCCTATCCTGTGTGTATGTGTGTCAATGTCCCGAGCTACATCGTAGTTCACCACAGTCCTAATGTAGGGAATGTCAAGACCTCGAGCTGGAAACAACAATACACAAATTTTAACTATTATAATGAAGCCATGGACATTTCAAATATACACAATTACAGTCATATCAATCTTATTAAATTAGATTTGTAATTCCGCTCCACGATGATGCTCTACATACGCTGAAATACAAGATCTAACAACGCCTTGCACTTGTTGTTAGCCAATCAGCGTCGTGCCTAATAATTCTTCGGTGTGGTTGATTCTCTTAGAAGTATAAACTGCCAACAGTATGTCCCGAGATGTTCCAATTCTAGGCTAGGGGTCATGCTTAGGTGACCCCAAAGGGGGTGTTGTTAGATCTGGTTTTGAAGCATAACAAAGAGCATCATAGTGGAGCAGAATTATAAGTCTAGTTTTAATTAGATTTCAATGATATACAATTACAATAATTTATTTCTTCAGTTAATTAAATTATATACCAAGTTGTAATCTTTTTAAGTTGATAGGTGATTTTTAGTGGTCAGTAAATTACAGACAGCAACATGCTTAATTGAAGCAAAGCTCTCATATAATCCTCAAAAATGCAGGGGCTACTATCACTGTTGTTATATCCAACCCTCAACAAGGAAAACTGTAAGCACTTCAGGAGTAAATAACTGACCAATCACATGCCTGTATAGAGATTTTCTTTGAAGATTACAGAGAGTGATATCCAAATTCAAATCCATACAGTGTACCGTTGTTCAATTATTTTGATGTAGATCAATGGATCAGACTGAATGCCTCATCTGTTATCGCCCATAGAGCCTTGGTTTTACTATGATATAGTCTTCAGGTTGATATTACGACAGTGATAGTAACCCATGGAATATCGAGGATAATCTCACATGATCTTGATGGAGTCAAATTATCAATTATTTACCTGCAACATCTGTGGCAACCAGGATGGGCATTTCCTTACGTTTGAATGCTGTAATGATCTCGTTTCTCTCGACCTGTCCCATATCACCATGGAGAAGGCCCACTGAAAAAACATTTCATACAGCATACCGAAATTCCTCGGTAATACAAGGGCCTCATTTTTGTCCCCTTTCATTGGTTATATCTTTCAGAAAATCATAATTTCAAGACACAAACAAAAATGTATACAAAATCTTAAAATATGAATTCTTGATAACATTTCTATTATTTTAAACATAGCATTGAAAACATACCCTAAATATCATTTCATTTTTTTATTTTGTATTTTCCAGCAGATAAAACCATCAAATAATCATTTAAATATTCAGGGCATATCTATAACATTGATTAACCATATACTCAGACAAATTATATAAACCTGAAAGGTCATACATGTGGAACAATGTAAAATTTAGTTACTTACATGAGAAATCTCTTGTCCGTAAATTTGTTGCTAATTCTTCTGAGTTGGATTTCCTTGTGACGAATATAAGAACACTACCGACTGAAAAATGAATGCAATGTTTTAATAATCTGAGGAAAAGGATCAATACTATTGTCGTCCTAAAAAAGGTATGATTACAATATCAAAAGAAACAGATGAATTTTTATGATTTTATTGTTTTAATGTCCTATTAACAGCCAAGACCATGATCACCTGCCAGGTTTATTGGTGGAGTACCCGGAGAAAAACCACTGGCCAGCAGTCAGTACCTGGCAACTGCCCCACATGGGATTCAAACTCACAACCCATAGGTGGAGGGCTTGTAGTAATATGTCGAGACATCTTATTATTATTCTTAAATGATTATTTTTGATTGGTTTTAGTTTTTCTCTAGACAGTCAACTTTGCACTATACAGATAAAAACAACATACTTGAGGTAAATCTGACGAGGTTTTTGACAAGCCATGTCCACTTGGCAGGTCCAGCTGGTAACACTTCTATATACTGTGTTACATCTTCATTGGCCTAGAAATTGAAAGTTAATGTCATTAAATTATTTGCCCATGGTCATTTTTGCTACTTGTTTTATGTGACACTGGCAAGAATTGTAACAGGATGACAACAGGAAATTTAAATGTCTAATTTCTTTAAACACATATTGACTTGTATATACTTCATTAAAATGCAGATTTATATTTAAGTTAGAGATTCTTCTGTTTATACATATCCATTCTCCAATTAATGCTAATATATTTATATTTACATCCACTTTCCGAAGCTTTCCTAGCCAAACCATTAATTACCTTTGATGACAAAACTTGTCACCTCTTGGATACCTTTACCCTTTGATGACAACTCAAGCTTATGGACATGTTTAATTGTTGAACCATGTTTAGTGTTTCAACTACATTCATTATACATTATTTTTCTCAAAACATCAAGAAAAACCTAGAGGTATTTAAAAAGCCCATGAAGGTCTTCTCTAATTTTTTAAACAGCACAATTCTACACATCCATCATCTTATATCTAAGATTGACTGCTCAAAACTGCTAAGATTACCACAACCTGTACCTGTTACCTCCCCTTAACATGACTTACCTCCCCTGCCTCTCCTTGAACCACCCTGATGGGATCAAGGAGTATGTCCCTAGCCAGACGCTCCACCTTTTTCTTAAATGTAGCACTGAAGAGTAAAGCTGAAACCAACAAACCAGGGCACAGTTGTTCAAAAGGTGATTAGGCTAATCACAGTTGAACGACAATTTTCAAATCAAGATAAAATCATTTCTGGTTATACAAATTTAACAAAGTTTTATAAGAATCTTAAGAACTCAATTATTTACTTACTTGCTGAGTTTAGTGAATATATAAAAACAAATTCTGCAGTAAATAAGAAATGAAAAAATTCACTAATCATATGATTAAGCTAATCATGCTTTGAACATCCGGGTTATTAATACCAGGTAAATGACACAACTAATCAAAGATATGTTTTTATTTCTCAGTAAATATTAAGTAAATTATGTACTCTTATTTGTGAAATTATTTTCTTATTATCACATCTGCAAAGAATTAAGCAAAACAATTTGTGCAAATAACACAGCAATTCAATTTCTGTATTAATTTGATAACTAGCCATCAACTTATAAAGATTTTATATAAATTACAAATGAGAGGCTTACATTGTCGGTCCTTTCTTACATGGTTAGCTATTGATCGGACTTGAGGTTCTGGAACATGGTAAAAGAACAATGCCATTCAGTCATCAAACAATGAATTTAAGATAACACAATTACAATTATGACATGAATACATATCTGGAATCTGCTGTTTTCAATATTCAACTGTATACTTCTAGTAATTTGTATCTGTAATATATTTAAAATCTAGCACTTTTACTCCACTCATTCCCATTCTTTTCAGAGGCTGCAGCGGTGGAGTGACTGAGACGTCCAGATATATTATCACAAGCTCTCAAACTCTGGATCACGAGTTAGAAACCCCTGTGGGGCAGTTGTCAAGAATTGACCACAGGTTACAAGTTTTTCTCCAGGTACTCCGGCTTTCCTTTACCTCCTAAACCTGGCATGTCCTTAAATAACCCTAGCTGTCAATAAGATGTTAAATCAAACCAAACCCTTCATCTTCCCAAACCCTTTTCAGTAACATATTTATCTCTACTTACCAAATCCCATATCAAACATGCGATCTGCCTCATCATATACCAAATATGTAACACGCTGGAGGTTAGTTGATTTCTTCTTTATCAGGTCTATCAAACGACCCTGCAAATACATGAAGAAATATTACAAACACATGTAAGTACATGTATGTCAAAACGGTGTGAAAAAAAATATGATGTAAATGGTTTTTGTATGAACACAAACTACAATGGACAATTAGGTTCGTTATAATTATGTATTGCTGTAGTTGAACAAACTATTTCTCTGTTGAAATGATAGCTCTGATTGAAGCTGTCAAGAGCATAAATTGAAGCAATCACAAATAGTGCTTCTAGCAGTTGAATTTTGGATAATTATTTTTTTACCTGGCTATGATTAACTCGGAGTAACAAAATAATTTCTGCTTTATAGTTATAACTACAGACACAGAATTCATTTGATTAAAATGGTGATCTGATGATAAACTTTAATTCTTGTCCTTGGCCACCAAGTAGTAATTGTGTGAAGAAAAAGTTATCCATTATGTTGTGACATTGATCAATATCTGATCATTCAAACATCCTTGCAATCCCATGAGTCTGATTGTATAACTGAAAGTAAAAGTATCTAATGGATGCCTAGCTACAGCGTTAGATATCATTCATCTATTGTAATCTGTACTACCAGATTTCGACACATACTTTTCTCTCTCCTTCCAACCCCATCCCTCCCTATGAACTCTCTACCCCATTATTCAGAACAGGTGTAGCCACAATAATTTTAGCTCCCTCCTGACATGTCTTTGTCCCCAGATATAACCACCATATCCTCCCTCCCTCTAATTACCCAGTACACACCAGTGTAGCCACAATAATTTCAGCCCCCTCCTGACACGCCTTTGTCCCCAGATATAACCATTATCCTCCCCTCCCACTAATTACCCAGTACACACCGGTGTAGCCCTATAATATCAGCTCCCTGCTGACACGCCTTTGTCCCCAGATAAAACCACTATATCCTCCCTCCCACTAATTACCCAGTACATACCAGTGTAGCCCCTATAATTTCAGCTCCCTCCTGACATGCCTTTGTCCCCAGATATAACCATTATCCTCCCCTTCCACTAATTACCCAGTACACACCGGTGTAGCCCCTATAATTTCAGCCCCCTCCTGACACGCCTTTGTCCCCAGATATAACCATTATCCACCCCTCCCACTTATTACCCAGTACACACTGGTGTAGCCACGATAATTTCAGCTCCCTCCTGACATGCCTTTGTCCCCAGATATTACCACTATATCCTCCCTCCCCCTAATAACCCAGTACACATAGGTGTAGCCCCTATAATTTCAGCTCCCTTCTGACATACCTTTGTCCCCAGATATAACCATTATATCCTCCCCTCCCACTAATTACCTAGTACACATCAGTGTAGCCCCTATAATTTCAGCCCCCTCCTGACACGCCTTTGTCAGCAGATATAACCACTATATCCTCCCTCCCTTTAATTACCCAGTACACACCGATGTAGCCACGATAATTTCAGCTCCCTCCTGACACGCCTTTGTCCCCAGATATAACCACTATACCCTCCCTCCCCCTAATTACCCATAACACACCGGTGTAGCCACGATAATTTCAGCCCCCTCCTGACATGTCTTTGTCCCCAGATATAACCATTATATCCTCCCCTCCCACTAATTACCCAGTACACACCGGTCTAGCCATGATAATTTTAGCCCCTCCTGACACGCCTTTGTCCCCAGATATAACCACTATATCCTCCCTCCCTCTAATTACCCAGTACACACAGGTGTAGCCGCGATAATTTCAGCTCCCTCCTGACACGCCTTTGTCCCCAGATATAACCCCCATATCCTCCCCTCCCACTAATTACCCAGTACACACTGGTGTAGCCACAATAATTTCAGCCCCCTCCTGACACGCCTTTGTCCCCAGATATAACCATTATCCTCCCTCCCACAGATTACCAGTACACCACCGGTGTAGCCCCTATAATTTTCGGTCTCCCTCCTGACACTTGTCCCCAGATATAACCACTTATCCTCCCCTCCCACTAATTACCCAGTACATACCGGTGTAGCCACGATAATTTCAGCTCCCTCCTGACACGCCTTTGTCCCCAGATATAACCATTATATCCTCCCCTCCCACTAATTACCCAGTACATACTGTTGTAGCCACGATAATTTCAGCTCCCTCCTAACACGCCTTTGTTCCCAGATATAACCCCTATATCCTCCCTCCCCCTAATTACCCAGTACATACCGGTGTAGCCACGATAATTTCAGCTCCCTCCTGACACCCTTTGTCTGTTCAACATGTTGCCACCTCCGTAAGCACACACCACATTTATGTTGTACACCTTTTCCAAATTTCTTTGCCTCATGATAAATCTGAAACAATATCATAACAATAACACAAATAATAATCATCTCATTTCAATTACACTACTAAAAAACGTTCTTTTATTAACATATGGAATATAACAGGTTTAACCAACAGAGTTTGATGTTCTGTCAATAGTATATAGTACAAAATATATAAAAAAATACCCCTATATCTATATAAAAAGCAGTATATAGGGTATTTTTTATATCTTTTCATATATATTATTGACAGAATGTCAAACTCCTGTGGTTTAACAGAAGATTCTATCATTAAAGGCCCACTACCTTTAGGTAACACAGATTAAAGTTTTTATACTAGCATTCATCGAATTTAACTTAAGTAAGACCCCCTCATAATCAATGTTACACTAAAGAATCATTTCACCTTTTGTCATCTGGCCCAAAGATAGTAAACTAACACACCAGTAATTAGTATGACAGCGGCAAACATAAGACGACCTGCGTTACAAAAAGTAACATTTGATTTATTTAATAAAATTGTTCAGAAGTGATGATAAGTGTAAGTATTCTCTACAAATTATCAATCTCGTTTTGCATTTCAATTTAAAAGATTAAAGCTGTTTCAGTAATTGTAGTTGGCCTTTAAGAGATGACCATGAAAAGCATCTTGAGTTCAATTACTTATTTATAAAGCAACACATATTAATTAGTTACAACTCTTCCTTACAGTTTGTAATCAGTTGTATTTGAAATTCAAATATGCCTTTGATATCATGTCTAAAAACAAATAAAAAAACTGAATAATTTCCAGTTTTTATTTTACCAGTAAACATTTTAAAATTTGATATTCCTTTTCATGGCAAAAAGACAACATATAAAAAGACAGGATCTAGAGTTTCTATTAAAAAGTGACAGTTAGAAATACCAAATTTACCGTAATTTTCTTAAATATATACATTCTTGTTATATGTGAGTTTTACAACAGGATTCAAATTCCTACAGTATGTGTGAAACATTTCATCATGAGTAAGAGTATACAGAGTCTATAGTAAGTTTTTGTTACCTGTTGTGACAGCTCCCTAGATGGGGCCAGTATGAGCCCTATAGGCCATCTCCTGGCTCCAGCTCCTTTCTGGTCCATTATGTGTACGAGAAGGGGGCCATAGATATGTGGCAGTTTTCCCCACTACCCGTCTTGGCTATACCAATAATATCTCGGCCATTCAGGATGATGGGTACTCTCCTGCACAGGTGTAAAATTATAATCTTAATGAAGACATTCTCTTAGCAAATTTCAAATCCCTACACCACTTTCTTTATTCTATATTTATATAATGTATATGTTATTTATATAAAATATATGATATATTCTGATTAGTTAATATTGTGTCCTTTTATTTTGAAATTTATGAACTAACATGAACGCCAGAACACCATGTCACCTGAAAAGAGATACAAATAACATTGCTTACAAGGGATACATCTTGTATAACTATTATTAGAATCAAATTAAGACATACCATTGGTGGTTATGTGAAATGACTTTCTGACAACTAACCTGAGCCTGAATAGGAGTAGGCTGTGTGTATTCAGACGTTTCTAATTAACGGCCATGAGTTCATCAAGCCAAAACCAAAATGTGCGAAGCTGGATTGTGGCATTGGGAGGGGCAACCCAGATACCTGAAAATAAACAATAATTTGTTTTACCTTTAAAAATAAGATGATAGAAAATATACTTTAAACATATTATTAGAACATATGTTTTGAGTGATATAAATGGATAGCATATTAATGACATACAATAGCATATAGGCCAAATTCATTGACAAACAATCTCAATATCATACATCTTTCAATAAAATTCAAAGTTAATCAGTCTATCTCAACTCATGACCCAGAGGTGCAGGGCTAGTTGGTGGAATTTTCAAAACTTTGAACCACTTGGCCAAAGCAGAATTAGAGGCATGTTGATGGCTAGACTAAACCACACGGCCACCACAGCCAAAGATAGAGACATAGGGGTAGAGCTCAGGACATCTAAACACCTCTGAGCCACGTATAACCACAACCAATAGATAGGCAGACAGTAGGGGTAGAAACTCAGGACATCTAAACACCTGCTGAGCCACATACCACAGCCCAAAGATGAGACATAGGGGTAAGAACTCAGGACATCTAAAACACCTCTGAGCCCACTATATCACAACCCAAAGATAGAGACATAGGGGTAAAAACTCAGGACAATCTAACACCTCATGAGCCACTATACCACACCCAAAGATAAGAGACATAAGGGAAGAACGCAGACATTCTAAAACACATCTGAAGTCACTACATCCTTCAAAAAAGGTCCTGATATGATGTCTTTTTCAATATACTGAGACATTCACTAAGTTTGTTTGAATATACTGAGACATCACTAGAGGGACTTACCTGTAAACTTAAGTTTTGTCAATATACTGATGATATTCACAGAGACGTACCCTTAAACTAGTTTTGTTCACGTAACGAGACATTTACATGAGGCTTTCCCTTAAACCAAGTTGTGTTAATATACCAAGACAGTGTTTACTAGAGACTTACCCTTAAACTAAGTTTTGCTTCAATATACTCAGACATTCACTAAGTTTGTTCATATACCAAGACATTTACTAAAGACTTACCGTAAAAACTTGGTAATTTGCGCACTTTTTTTGGTAGCAAAAAATAAAATTTGAAGTTGGGGTGCGCAAATTATATTGATAGAGGAGATTTAAACAATTTTACGGGAAAAAAAGCTGTCCATTCTGTAGGGACTGATACGATCTATGAATGTTGATGTTACCGCTCTGTGTATGGAGCCATTTTATAGTGATAAAGGTATTAAAGATTGGTAAAAACAATGCCTCACCTATTAAAGTGATTATCTAAGGCTAATTAAAGCTGTTAAGTTATGAACTTGATGATCACATTGTCTTGTTTCCATTGCCCTGAGATTTCAATGGCGACTGACGAGAAGCATGGCTTTCTATGACAGCAAGCGATGTATACCCCGTGCACCTCGTTAGTTATAATGGAAGGCCACAATCAGTGACTTTGCGCCGGGTTCAATACTAATACCTGTATTTTTTAGGGGAGAGAGACTGCTAGAGAAAGTCTGTACGAGAGTGTGTGTTGATACCACAAACATTACGTAACCCCAGCTGCAGGCCGTGTGCAAAAAGTCAAAAACACACGGTGGGATTTATAAGATGCCTAAACTGACCTAATTTAGGACTCTTTAATAAGTGGTTTGCAATTTGGATACTGCAGAATTAACAAGCTACAAGCTTAGTGACATATTTCAACCGTACCTGTAAATATAATTAGCCCATCAGCTTTGCACATGAAACCCTTACGTAGCGGCCCACTGTAAGGCCGTGTGCAAAAAGTCAAAAACACACGTGCCGAATTATAAATGCCTAAACTGACCTATTAATTAGGACTTTCAATAAGTGAGTTTTGCAATTTTATTTACTGCAAATTAACAAGCTTACAGGTAGTACATAATTTAAACTGTATTGATAAATATAATTAGCCGATCAGCTTGGATCTGGGTACCGACAGGTAGTGAGTTTACTCGCAATGTGATTGTTGCAAGCGTAACATACGTATCCGCTAGCCATTGTTGTGATTGTTAATGATCTCAAACACACTGAATACTTAATTGTGACAATTTTAAAAACAAAAGATTCAAATATTTTTTAAATGTTCCTGATTACCTAAATTCAAGTGACATATCTCAAAACATTGACATGTGCACGGAGTACGGCGGACTGGACGCCGATGTTTTTAGACATCCTGCAAGATATTTTAGTCTTCAGCGTTAAGGTGGGCCAATAAAAGAAAACAAACCGATGCGGCTTTTTAATATGTTATTATTTGCTTAATACAAACACTTCTTTGCTTGCAAGTTGTCAGCATTTTCAGGGCATATTGCATTGAAATTGTCACCTTCAATACAATCAGTTTAGGGACTCCCTCCGGACATCGTTTTTTCCCAAAAATTTTTGATCGCAAAATATACTGATAGTATTTTTTTCAGCCCTAAAAAGTACCTGCGCAAATTACCACTTGAGTCCGCAAAATTATACAAGTTTTTACGGTACAATTTAAACTAAGTTTTGTTCAATATACTGAGACATTTACAAGAGACTTACCCTTAAACCAAGTTTATTTCTTAAGCTTCATCCACCTGACTCCGTGTAAGTTTAGAAATCTCTTCATGTTCCTGGTAGAAATTTTCTCCGCAAATTTCTTTATAATCGATTTCTGTGTGTGTCGAATAGGAGGCAATGGATCAATCATCTGTAAAGAATATAAATATTTAAATTAATCAGGTCAAATTAGTGAACTGCAAAATTATAAAACAACTCTGTGACTCAAAATAGTAAAATTATTTTTGCCAAACAAAAAAAAAAATAAAATCATATTTCTGGTTTGATGCATAGCATCCATTATCCATTTAGATTTATTTTTCATGAATTTTGACTTCTTGGAATTAACCTTATTTCTCTGGTATGATAGGATTTCCATCAGCTCATATTCAATTTCCAAGGTCTCATCTCATCAAGGATACACCAGCCAATGGATTCTCTTCATGTAGCGGAAAAAATGCTTCCTGGACATCTTCATTTTCAATGTCGTCTCTCACGCCCCTAAACAGCGCCAAAAAAATTATGTGTCAATCAGATTAATATTTGTTTCTTGTTTAAATAGATTTAATTTGGTATTTTTTTTAATTTGATGCTATTGTTACAGATAATAGTACACTTCAAATTTGGGCCAAAATCCAATTATTAGTAAAAGTTCTCTTCCAAAGTGAATCAAGTATACCATACAGAGATAAAAGGACGAACAAACCTTATTTGAATAGTTGATGTCGGAATATGTATGCCATAGTGACATGATTGTTGACAATTATACTCTGCATTACTTGAGTAAAGCATCTTATTAGGGTATGTATGAAAAAGAGATCAAAGATGAAGAATGCAGGACAAAATGTATGCAGAAACACAGAGAATAAAAGATAATGAAATTTCATCTAATATGACTGTGATACTAAGAATTAAAAAAAAACACCATCAAACTTTTGAATTAAAAAGTTCAAAATCTTTCCAGTTGAAATGTCTAAAAACAACAAAATTTAATTTCCATTGGCAATCGGAAACCCACAAAAGTAACAGGTTTTTACATAATTATTAATAAAATACTCACTGGCAAGGACGACCAGTCCGCGGTACCAATTCTCGCCATCACATGTTTACTTACTCAACAATGTTAGAGGTATAGCGACGACGAACACTTTTGGAACATTACGTCGTGTCTAACCTCTAATTCCTATAGGCCATTTACCCGATGCTGAGGGTAACATTTTTCAAAGTTTGGATTGACAAGTATAAAACGTATTAAATCATATATGAATCGTCATCAATGTCAAATACCTACTCTTGCATAAATCAACAAGTATTTTGACAAAAATCAGCAGTTAAAAATCCAATCTAAAACAAAAATATTTACAATCTCCTAACGAAACTTTCAGACCCAGACAAAACTTCATGATGAAAGCGATCCGCCGTAATAAAAAAACGAATTGCAAAGTCCCCAAAAACGCGTTGATCTGCCTCTTACTTTTACTTGCATGCTGTCGCTTTGAATTTTCACGTTCCTTTTGTAGTAACCAGCCGCACATATTTAAAAAAACTAGGTCAAAATGTACGGAAGGGAATTCATCATATCTAATCTGCTAAAAACACTAAATTTTTATTGAGGCCCCAAGTTATGTTTTTCTAGATTAAATGCGGATACATTTAATAACATAGAAACTGTATAAGTACACGTCAATGTTAGCACTGTTAAGCAAGAAATAATGATATTATTGCACTTTTCATTCCGCCTTCATCTGACGTCGGAAAAGCTGCATCAAAGAAATAGACCTTCGGAAATGAGAGTCGACAGTCAGCAAAGTAACGTCGATAAAAAAAAAAAAAAAACGCTGACCAGTCGACTCTCATTTATGGGAGTAATGTGTACTTGTTCGATCACAGACAAATTTTTCAGACATTTTTTATGGGGAAAATCAAAACATGGTCGTTCTTCTATCGAAGATGGCTTTTGACAAAGCGGACCTGTTACACCCTACCATTGAATTTTACCCACGAACCAAAATTTAACAAAACCTAGGGTGTGCTTTTGTGATACTATAAAAAAGAATTTGTAAGATAACTTTAAAAAAATTCCAGGACCCCATGGTAATCGTATAGAATACAGATGCGATGACGAGAATTGGTTACTCGCTGAGAACTGTCGCCTGCCAAAGTAACTGATCATGTAACTTATCTAATCATATATGATAAAACAATCAAAACAACACTTACATTACTTGTCTTTTTCTTCCTTTTTGGTTTTTCCTTAGGTGTTCCATTGCCTTCCTTCATTTTCCCTTTACTTCTGCCTGGAAGTCAATTATAACAAAACTTCTGGCATTGAAAATCTGAGGAGTAAACCAGTCTTAAAATTCTTAAGCTGATATTTTCACCAAATGAGAGCTTAAGGTATTTGATAAGGTGCTTCGGACTTTTGAAAATTACTACTTAATTGTAGTCTAATTTTTCAGGCAATATAATCATGTATTATTTATCTCCGAAAGAGTCATAAATGATAAATTCACAAAACATTTAACATTGTAACATTGTAGAAATCAATCTTCAAATAAAGTCATTATTTTTAAGGGACAATTCACTTAGCTAATTCTTTTTACATAACCAAGAAACAAAATATGCATAAAATGCATTGTTCTACATTTCTTATGAAAAATATAACCATAAAATATTGACAAATTCCACGTCATTGTTTAGTTATTTTCAATCTTATACCGCATGTCTGTCACACATGCTTACTAAATTCGTGCTTGCGATCAATACATTTCAGCAGGCTATAAAGCATGTTCGCTGTATCTTATACCGAGCCAACGTCACACACGTTAACAAGATGAACTACATAACCACTTGGAGTTGATAAAATGATTTTTTAGACGAGCCAATTCACCCAATAAGGTTAAACACACCTATTGTCAGAGCCGATTTGAGCAGTTGTAAACAAAAGTAAGCATTTCCCTCTACGAGCAAGGGACGGGGTCGCATACAAGATATGTTCGACCACAATGTGTAATGGCGGACAGTGAGCAAGTTTGAAAGCACTCCACACGCATTTCGCCACCACTGGGGCTTTTCTGGCAATAATCACAGTAAAACCGACCTGCGTCAATTTCCATCTAGAAACAGGGTTTTTTCCGCAATATATGTACAAAGATTAATGTGGCTTTTAGCCTGAATTGGTCCCGTTAATTAAAATAATAAATAATAATAATAATTTTATTTATGAGATAGAAACCTGCATTAGCCAAGGGCTAATTCCTCAGGTCCTCTTTGCCTTCAATTGCCAGTGGTCGCCAACAATCACATTTGCGAAAAAACATATTTCATTGGTGATAAAATTGTGACTCATGCGAATGTTTGGGCCTACGGAAAAAAATTGCCTCATTTTGTGCGAATGATGGAAACTCCAACATACTTCTATAAGGTGACTCAGCCTCAATATCAGCCATAAAGGCATCTAAGGATCATCACTGTCACTTCCCATCTTTGTTTTAAGTCACACCCAGGACTTCCAGGTGCGGGGCTGATACTCAAGTCACCTTCTTCCATCATCGTCATCAAAATACCTGTGCAGAAAATTATCATTAATACCTGGAAAAAGATCCTTGTCAGTCAAAATGGTAAAATACTCATTGCATATAGGACACCTTAAAAACATGTATTTCATCATCATGCTTCAATCTCTCTCTTTTT
>SAYR01004746.1:1321299-1339460 GCA_004382745.1 Argopecten irradians irradians
ATGCACCAATCCTTTTGAATTACCTCCCTTAGTTCTCTTCTATCTGCTTGGCTGCTTAGAATGACAAATTGTATATTTAGTACAGTTATATGTTTCATTTTTACAGAGAAAGCCAATCAAAGAAGGGAAACTATGGCAGGCAAGTAAAGTATGCTGCACCAAATTAAAAACCCTACTTCTATATTAAGTGTGTATATGACATTTGTTTTCATAACTTTTTGTTTGAGTATGTATGATTACATGTAATTACATTAATGTAGATCAAAACTTCTTGATAATTGTGACGTCAACATCTCCAAAACATCCTGGATCTTTTTACAAGGTCATCCTTTTTTAAAAAAAGATTTATTGTCTAGTTTATAAATACAGCAAATCTTAAGCAATTAAAACACTTCCAAATGATTCTTTCTATTTATGTACTGTATATCTTTTTTTAGAATTACATTTTATGGTTCTATATGTTTTTATTATATATCTAATTAAAACTAATCATGGTTTTTTTTTAAAGTTGTCTTTAAAAGATATAAGGAGAGATATTTATAATAAAATGAATATTTACTTGCTCATGAGCTTTGGAGCAAGGGGGGCAGATAATATATGAAGAAATGTTGTACACGAAATTGCAAAGACATGAAGTCAAATTAGTAATAAGATTTGCTATAGATAATTGTAATGCAGTCTTCTTTTCTGTGACACTAATCTATCTTCATTGGTAATCACCAGCTAAGAGTAGGTAATATTTTTTGATTGTTCAGTGTTACGGCAAAGCGACAACTAGGGTCATATAAGGGCCAAGTGGCCATACCTAAGCCTTGTATCATAATGTTAGATGTAATTTATCTTTATTAATTTTGATAGTGTTTCTTTTGAAACGTGTCTTGTCATTGTCATGTTTCTTGACTTAAATATTGTATGTTAATGGAACGAACATACATGCTATGTATTATATCTCCATCAACCAATAGTTGTTTCAATTTTGTATGTAAAATGTCCTGATACCCCCTTAAAATACAGCAATGATATCCCCTTAGATACAAGTATGCTATCCCCCTAAATACGCAATGCTACCCCCCTTAGATTACAGCAATGCTATACACCTTAGATACAGTAATGCTTAACCCTTAGATACAACCCAATGCTATACCCCTTATTATACATCAATGATATCCCCCTTAGATACAGCATTGCTATCCCCTTTAATTACAGCAATGCTAATCCCCCTTAGATACAGCAATGCATACCCCTTAGATACAAGCAATGTTATCCCCCTTAAATACAACAAATACTATTGAATTTGCAGGCGTCTATATATTATATCATAACCCGTAATCACCTGTACTTGGGCAAAATCTGTTTCATTGTGTATTGACATTGTTCCTACCCCTTTAAATTCCCCAATGCTATTCAAAGTGTGAGATATTTACACATACCCCCTTAATCACACTGACAAATCTGATATGTACATTGTGAAACTTACACACACATTGTCCCTATAACCCATAAATACATTGTTGATGATATTATGTTACACCCTTCACCAACCCCCTAACCACGTCGTCACATGGCTGTGCTTTTTCACTTTGTGTACACAGCTATAGTTGCCTTCAAATCACATTTTGTCAATTGCTATGGCTGTGTGTACAATGGCCCTGTTTTTGTATGTGTTTTTGTTGTAAAATGGTTGTGAGGTACCAAAAACTGCTTTATCTGATTAAAGATAAAAATAAAAATCTCGGCTTTGTGTGTTTATTAAGATTATTTGTCGGTTACTGACGTTATCAGTCCGAATGGAGTGTAGTGGAGTTTAGACCACTAGTTTTAGAGCAGTTCATTATTATACACCACAGTGCATATGAAATCTTGTGATAGATTAATTTACATTACCATATCAACATACCCTATTCAACCCAATAAGCGCTCAGGATGTTTAAAAAAAATGAAAAATACTTAATAAGACAAAATTAATTGCAAAGCAAAGTAACATACAAACCTATACATTTTAGATAGTTTAGACTTTATTAAGAATGCACGAGCAATTGAAATTGAGGCCTCAAAAGAGGGAGGGGCGCTAATAGGGGCATGAGTGCTTATCGGGTCGAGTATGGTAATATTTATATGGCTGCTTACAATACAGACATTTGAGTGAGGAGGTACATGTTTGTAATTGGAGAGACAATCTCACAAGTATTGCACAAAGTAAACTACAAGTCAAATTGTGAAAGTAAGGAAATGAGAAACAATACGGTAGTCACGTTTTTGTGTGCAATTTAGTAAAGATTTTATTCAAACTCCTTGAAAGAGAGAAGAGGCACATGGGTTCATGAATACAGGAAACTACCAGTATATTATAACTCTTTTATTGACTATACAAACTCAGCTTTAAGCTGCAAGTTAAGATGTGACCGGTAGATAGGCCATTTACTGAACAATATTAATTACAAAAAGATAAATGACAGACTTTCATAATCAAGACATCACTAAAGAGTGTCAGACTTTGTCTATCACAAATAAATTTGGTTGAAATATTGGGTCATTTCTACATCATAAGTTATACATTAAGAAGAAAAAAAAAACATTTATAATATTCCAGAGCCAAAAGCAAAAAGTTATTTAGCCTAAAATGTTACCAGGTACTTCATTGTGAATTTCATTTTTCGCCTCAGTTTCGAAGGAAATATTGCCTGTGTGACAATTAAGATAGATAACAAATTTAAACTGCTAATTTCATGATGCAGGTAGTCTTTGTTTCCGATAACAGCTTAGCTAGTTGACTCCTATAGCTTAAATGGCAAAACAACGCATTGACCTTCATTCTTAAAGGTATATTTATGCACGGAAATGGCAGTGATCTTGGTTGTAAGTTGTAACTTCATTTTATTTAAGTTCAATAAATGCAGATGTTCTAACATTATAAGTGTTATGTTGATCAAACTTGTTAAATTCTTGCTCTTCTGAAACTTCTGTGCCTTTTAAATGGTGTTGAGGGGACCCAAATCAACACATAGATGCAGACAAGATATTACACAAGCACGTGTATTAAATCTTCAAAAACAACCTTTACAACACTGATTAATCGTTTTTAGACATTTTATTAATCATCACTCTCAGTTCAAAATTATTACAGTGGATCATTTCAATGTAATAAGCATACTGTTATCTTAACCTGGAATTGCCAATTAAAAATTAAAAAATAACATTCAATTCAAAACAATTTATTTCTTAACCATATCAACTATACAAAAATCTTGATTGCTGCCCATTTCCTTAACAAATTGATCAAAAAATACTTTTAGTACAAACAAAGAACTCCTGCCAGTGAATATTTCCTTGTAACAGTCCTCAGATCATACATGTAGACCTTTAATTCAAAATAAAAAATTCTTCCAAAAATATTTTTTAATGCTGCAACTCTTAATCATTTAAAAGTAAAATGAAGCTGTGGTTAGTTATAAAGCTAACGCGCTTACCCATCAACACGTTGCATAGCAATCATTTGACATAGTGGACGTGTCAATACTCGATCATAGCGAAGAGGATTATATTTTGTAGAGGTTAAAAACATGGATAAGTTGGCACCAAGGTGTATGACAAATGTCCAGACTGAATGAAATTTGGTTGTTAAGCATTAGATATTCAAATATGTGGGAATATGTGTCAATATTACTATAGCGACCAGGTAGTGTAGACTAGTGAACATCGCAGCATGGACTAGAAAACTAAAGCTTTCCCTTTCATTTGGCAGTCAAGTTATACTACGAGTCCAAGAAATCTGGAGGGAAATTAATTCCACATGTATCAGAATGTAACACATGTACACACACATCATTACCAAGCCTTTACATGCGACAGTTTACACAAATTTTATGTATATATATCAGCACTGGTCGATGACTTCTATAAAAAGGGCGATAGGAATGACATCCACTCATTCGCAAATTTCAGTTATTTATCTAGAAAAATACAAGTAGATGATAAAACATTGACCTATGTGTTGATTTAAGATGGACATGCAAGAAGCTATCATTAAAATATTTTTTTAATTGAGCATGATTTTGAAGCTAGACCATCAGTCTAAGGGAAGTAACGTTAACTCTCAAATATTAGAATGGAAGTTAATAATTTCCTGTACCACTAGCATTCAGCAATTTAAATATTAAAGATGCTCCACCGCTTGACAAATGGTATTTTTTCATTATCAAAAACAGGAAGCAGAGCGATTAGTATTTCTTCAGTTACAAAAAGTTACTTACTTCCACCATTACAACACCATGAAAAGTTTGAAGCTTCAATTTTACTTTAAGTTTAAAAAATTTGAAAAATAATTAATTGCATCCCGAAAAATTCACATTATCACATTACCTATATGGAATGGAAGTAATGCATTGGCGCATTGCCACCAAAGGCAAAATAAATTATGTTCATAGTATTCTTTTGTTTAAGTCAACATATATATACATGATTAAACACCAATTATTGTTCAAATGATGAATATCATTTATGCTCTGTCAGCGGTGGAGCAATCTTTAATTATGTATACATTGTATTACATTGTTGGATGTCATTTGGTGCCTATTTGTACTCTTGAGCTTGCTTCCTCACTCCACAACTTGGCACATGATTAAAAAAAATGATTACAACTGTATACAAGAGGGGGCAAAGTTAGAGGCCAACCTTGTTAGCCTGTCGTGTACATAACACTATATAAAACACCAACAAGTCAAAGCTATTGTGCAGAAAAATAAATATCACCCCATGCAAAATACTTTTGTATTCAGTGCTTCCTCTAAATTAAAACTTTGAAATTGACTAATACTATACATGATTTCATTTTTGTTACATTTAATCTAAGAATGAAGTTTTACTCAATCTGGTCATGTTTCTATATCTATAATGAATATTGAAATTTAAATTGCTGCTGAGCCAACAAACACTTTTTATTGATGAAGGGAATTAGAGCTTGTGAATTACATAAATGGTGGATATGGCGATACATATGATAAATCAATTAATGTAATGCATTCTTTCCAAATCACAACCAGTGATGTTCTTCTCTCAATTAGATACTCAGATGTCAAAAAGTACTCATTATATTTTACACAAATTGACAAATTGGAAAAAGCACTTTACAACTATATTAATATGTATAATAAAAATACAATAAATTAGAAGACCCAAATGTTACAACATAATTACATCTATCTCTCCAAGATGCAAGTGATTTTGAAAAAAAAATATGTTTTAGATAACATGCACTTAGTTACATATATTCTATCGACTGTAAAAATCTAGACACATGTGTAATTGTCACAGATTATTAGTGTCGGACCATGTCGTGGATAATCTATAGAGCCTTACATTATCTGCCTCTTCTGTCACTATCACTAGGATGTTTATTAATCTACCATCTAATGTCAACACTTGACATGACATATTATCTGTGACTTGGTTATCTGCAAGGAGTTTCTCCTCTTTAAACACTTACAAATTCGGCAAATGCACCAAACAGTCAGTGGACAATTGAAAATTACCAAATGCATTAACATATAGGGTTGTCAAAGTGAGTTCAAACTAAGTTGTATATGAGTTTTACAAACAAGATGCAAGACAAAAATTAGTTAATCAAGACTCTGTTAATTAATCAGAACAACCAAAATATCACATAGATGATTATAAAATGTGCCCATAATTACCAAAGCTAATCCTGATTTGATTAAGCTATGATGAATCGTATGCCTCTCTCACATCTAAATAACATATGTCTCTGTGAAGCTTTTGTTTCTTACAAATAAATCTTTTGAGCTGTAGGAGAAATTAACACTCTCCAGGATGATTATCACACGTGATGACTGAATTATGATCTCATTGGGTAGTGAATTTGACATGTCTTTCCCAGGTGTTAAGAAACTAAATTTCACAGATCCATGTCCTCTGTCCACATTGTGCGACATTTCAATTCCTGTGTCTGCTCTGAAATTTAATCATTAATTTGGATAGTTCTAACATGTTTCTCTGTAATCTAGCCATACACCAGAAGAGCATGATAATCTGAATATGGACCGATTGGCAATCAAACAGCGTCTAACTGATAACCCGGCATCGTCATCACATCAGCATGGACCACATGTACAATGCAATACATCCTATCGGCAGGACCATACATCTGATCAGGCAGTACCATACATTTCCGATTTGGCAGGACCCTACATCTGCTGTTAAACTCTATGACATGTAAATACATTAACATTAATTTCTGTCTTTTTTTATCGATCAGTCCCATCGCTGACCGTTTTTTACGGTTTGTTGCTAGGTTCCTCTGAGGATTCTTGGGCGGAGGATTTCGTGTCGCGTTCAGCGGCTCTAAAATATGTCCTGTTTTCTGTGGTACTATATTATCAGCAGCTGCCACAAAGTTGGATCTGAACTTGCCTACAAATATCACAAAACATGATAAAAGTCAGATGTATATCTAATATGACTGGGTGACGAAGTGGGCGAGAGGAAGAGAGGAAGGGGAACGAATTTAATAGAAGATGAAATAGAACTTCAGCTTTAAAATCAACAAAATTTTCAAATCAATTCAAATTCAATTAGTTTATTCTACATTAATTAATGGCTAATAACAAAATCACTAATTTAATATTAATTAATCATAAGATTAATAGCTAAATAATTTAATAAAGAAACATTATTATTTGATAAAGATTAAGAGATCCTGCTAGAGAAATGTTACTTACAGAGAAGGGCTTGTTTCATGGCAGACATGCGGCTACTCTGGGGACCAGCCGATGTACCCACTCCTCTGAAACTAGCCATAACTGTCGAGTCTTGGGTTCTGGTACACTGGATGGACACAAGCGAGATTAACTCTATTACAACTTTTACAAGTTTTAAAGATTCTAGTCTCAAAATCACATCAACATGTAATAAAATAATATTTTTTTTAAAAGGTCGTTATTAATTATAACATTTTAAACAATTAACAAAGTCATTATTAAATATTACATTGTATATTGATAATGAACATTTTTCGGACAAAAACTGCGTACAAAATATTTATCAGGATCTCACAAACAGATCTCTTAAATCTGATTCAATCTTTTTTTTCCAAATAAAGTCCACTTACTGATTCTGCTCCTAATCCTGGCCGTTCTTTGAAGCCTAGACCTTTGCTCCAACGTTTAATTTCTTTCCTTTTCCTTGCTTAAATCTGCTTTATTGAAACCATGGATTCTACAAAGTACAAATAAGAGGACGAATAAGAAACATTTTTCAATATGATTATTTATTTATTTTAAAATTAAAGTTTGAATTTATGCTAATGTATATGAAAATTTTTCAGCATAGAAGGTATTAGCAGGGACACAGTCTGACAATGTGAAAATCATGTACCAGAGTCAAAGATAACGTTTGGTCTATATGTCTACAGTGCACTCTGCGCAAGTTGGTGATGGGAGGCAGCAATCTTTGAAGCGAAATGATCGTGTGTGGAGGGTAACATCATTTAACGTCATTCCATCAACCATAAGTTCCACACAAACGTTATCAGGTTATCGCGTTAGTACGCGAATTAGCCTCATTCTGATCTGGTTTTTGGCTTTAGCTGGATTATATGTAGTGACCAACATACCTTAGTGGCTAGGTCCATCAGGGCTTTAGGTACAATTTGATTGGCCACCTCCATGTTTTCTCACAAGAGGACCAGCAAAGTCTTTGTCTTTTTCCGTCAGCAGCGTATACGGCATAGCCTTCTCAACTCTGGTTAAAAAATACAAATTGATAATTGTACATGCATATATACCACCAGGTATACTGTTTAATAACTTTATTTTTGTGAGATTACAATTTCACACAATTTTGCGAAAGGATCTCAAACGCAAATTCAAGATTAATGTGGTATTAAAACAGTAACAGGCAATTGTGAATATATCTTAACTTCAAAAAAACCTAAGAGTCTGATTTCATTCAAATATATTACACACATAACAACCACAGGATATCACCAATGACCATCAAGACACAAGATTTATAAAAGATCTAAGGATCTTACAGGGTACTATGACTTTCTGTAACCTGCTCTGCCTGTACGTCCTATCCTGTGTGTATGTTGTGTCGATGTCCCGAGCTGACATCGTAGTTCACCACAGTCCTAATGTAGGGAATGTCAAGACCTCGAGCTGAAAACAACAATACACAAATTTTAACTATTATAATGGAACCCATGGACAATTTCAAATATACATATATACGGCCATATCAATCTTATTAAATTAATTGTAATTCCGCTCCACGATGATGCTCTACATACGCTTCCAATACAAGATCTTTACAACGCCTTTGGCACTTGTTGTTAGCCAAATCAACGTCTGGCCTAATAATTTCCGGTTTTGTTGATTCTCTTTAGAAGTATAAACTGCCAACAGTATGTCCCGTAGTTGTTCCCAATTCTAGGCTAGGGTTATGCTTTAGGTGACCCCAAAGGGGTGTTGTTAGATCTGGTTTTGGAAGCATAACAAAGAGGCATCATAGTGGAGCGGAATTATAAGTCCTAGTTTTAATTAGATTCAGAATGATATACAATTACACTAATTTATTTCTTCAGTTAATTAAATATATACCAAGTTGTAATCTTTTTAAGTTGATAGGTGATTTTTAGTGGTCAGTATAATATTACAGACAGCAAACATGCTTAATTGAAGGCAAAGCTCTCATATTAATTCCTCAAAATGCAGGGGCTACTATCACTTGTTGTTATATCCAACCCTCAACAAGGAAAAAACTGTAAGCACTTCAGGAGTAAAAAAACTGACCAATTCACATGCCGTATAGAGATTTTCTTTGAAGATTATCAGAGAGTGATATCCAAATTCAAATCCATTACAGTGTACCGTTGTTCAATTTATTTTGATGTAGATCAATGGATCAGACTGAAATGCCTCATCTTGTTATCGCCCATAGAGCCTTGGTTTTTACTTATGATATAGTCTTCAGGTGTTGATATTACGACAGTGATATTAACCCATGGAATATCGAGGATAATCTCACATGATCTTGATGGAGTCAAATTTCAATTATTTACCTGCAACATCTGTGGCAAACCAGGATGGGCAATTTTCCTTTACGTTTGAATGCTGTAATGATCTCGTTCTCTTCGACCTGTCCCATATCACCATGAGAAGGCCCACTGAAAAAACATTTCATACAGCATACCGAAATTCCTCGGTAATTACAAGGGCCTCATTTTTGTCCCCTTCATTGGTTATATTCTCAGAAATCAAATTTCAAGAACACAAACAATAAATGTTATACAAAATTCTTAAATATGGAATTTTGATAACATTTCTTTATTTAAACATTAGCATTGAAAACATACCCTAAATATCATTTCATTTTTTTTATTTTGTATTTTCCAGCAGATAAAACCATCAAATAATCATTTAAATATTCAGGGCATATCTATAACATTGATTCACCAATACTCAGACAGATTATATAAACCTGAAAAGTCTACACGCTGGAACAATGTAAAATTTAGTTTACTTACATGAGAAATCTCTTGTCCGTAAATTGTTGCTAATTCTTCTGAGTTGGATTTCCTTGTGACGAAATATTAAGAACACTACCAGACTGAAAAATGAATGCAATGTTTTAATAATCTGAGGAAAAGGATCAATACTATTGTCGTCCTAAAAAAGGTATTATTACAATATCAAAAGAACAGTATGAATTTTTATGATTTTATTGTTTTTAATGTCCTATTAACAAGCCAAACCATGATCACCTGCCAGGGTTATATTGGTGGATACCCGAGAAAAACCACTGGCCAGCAGTCAGTTACCTGGTGCAAACTGCCCCACATGGGATTCAAACTCACAAACCCATAGGTGGAGGGCTTGTAGATAATGTCGAGACATCTTATTATTATTCTTAAATGATTATTTTTGATTGGTTTTTAGTTTTTTCTAGACAGTCAACTTTGCACTATAACAGATAAAAACAACATACTTGAGGTAAATCTGACGATGTTTTTGACAAGCCATGTCCACTTGCAGGTCCAGCTGTAACACTTCTTAATACTGTGTTACATCTTCATTGGCCTAAAATTGAAAGTTAATGTCATTAAATTATTTTTGCCCATGGTCATTTTTGCTACTTGTTTTATGTGACACTGGCAAGAATTTGTAACAGGATGACAACAGGAAATTTAAATGTCTAATTTCTTTAAACACATATTGACTTGTATATACTTCATTTAAAAATGCAGATTTATATTTAAGTTAGAGATTCTTCTGTTTATACATATCCATTCTCCCATTAATCTGTAATATATTTATATTTACATCCACTTTCCGAAGCTTTCCTAGCCAAAACCATTAATTACCTTTGATGACAAAACTGTGTCACCTCTTGATACCTTTACCCTTTGATGACAACTCAAGCTTATGGACATGTTTTAATTGTTGAACCATGTTTTAATGTTTCAACTACATTCAATTATACATTATTTTTCTCAAAACATCAAGAAAAAAACCTAGAGGTATTTAAAAAGCCCATGAAGGTCTTCTCTAATTTTTAAAACAGCACAATTCTACAATCCATCATCTTATATCTAAGATTGACTGCTCAAAACTGCTAAGATTACCACAACCTGTACCTGTTACCTCCCCTTAACATGACTTACCTCCCCGCCTCTCCTTGAACCACCCTGATGGGATCAAGGAGTATGTCCCTAGCCAGACGCTTCCACCTTTTTTCTTAAATGTAGCACTGAAGAGTAAAGTGAAACCAACAAACCAGGCACAGTTGTTCAAAAGGTGATTAGGCTAATCACAGTTTAACGACAATTTTCAAATCAAGATAAAATCATTTCTGGTTATACAAATTTAACAAAGTTTTATTAAGAATCTTAAGAACTCCATTATTACTTACTTGCTGAGTTTAGTGAATATATAAAAACAAATTCTGCAGTAAATGAGAAATGAAAAAATTCCACTAATCATATGATTAAGCTAATCATTGCTCTTGAACATCCGGGTTATTAATACCATGTAAAATGACAAACTATATCAAAGATATGTTTTTATTCTTCAGTAAATATTAAGCTAATTATGTACTCTTTATTTGTGAAATTATTTCTTATTATAAATCTGCAAAGAATTAAACAAAGCGATTTGTGCAAATAACACAGTAATTCAATTTCTGTATTAATTTCATAACTAGACATCAATTTATAAAGATTTTATATAAATTACAAATGAGAGGCTTACATTGTCGGTCCTTTCTTACATGGTTGGCTATTGATCGGACTTGAGGTTCTGGAACATGGTAAAAGAACAAAGCCATTCAGTCATCAAACACTGAATTATGATAACTCTCTACAATTATGACATGAATACATATTTGAAATTTGATGTTTTCAATATTTAACTGCATTTTTCTTCCCTAATACATTTTAATTTAGCACTTCTACTCCCCTCCGCCCCATTCACTTCTTCTCAGAGGCTACAGTAGTGTAGTGATTGAGGCGTCCAGATATATTATCTCCAGCGTTGGGTCACGAGTTAAAAAACCCCTGGGGGGCAGTTGCCAGGTACTGACCACAGGTTACAGGTTCTTCTCCAGATACTCAGGCTTTCCCTTACCTTTTTCACCTGGCATGTCCTTAAATAACCCTAGCTGTCAATAAGACGTTAAATCAAACCAAACCCTTCATCTTACCCAAGGATTTATAAGTGAGAAGGATTCGTGACTGTCTCTTTCCATTACTAAACACCACGCGAGACGCCTATGAACCGGGAATAAAAACCGTTTTTCTCAACAAATACTTGTCTTATCGAGTCAAACGAAACACCATTGTAAAGTTTATTAAATTTCATGACGTATATTACTTGCTTTAAAGACGGAATATTTAGAGGATATGTCTTAAATTTTCGTTAAAAAAGATCGACAGCTCATGAAATGACGGCCCCGCTTCAGAAAGTAAGACGGTAACCCTCAAACCCGCAAGCTACATCAAAGGCTGCGCCGGCGGATATCAAAGGAAAATCAGTCGTCGCCCAACGTCACGGTCAGTGCACAAACACAAAAGCGCCTGCCTTGGACTTCCCCAAAACCCAATGTGACTTATCCTTCTCATGTACGTCCTTGATCTTACCCAAACCCTCTTCAGTAACATATTTATCTCTACTTACCAAATCCCATATCAAACATGCGATCTGCCTCATCATATACGAGATATGTAACACGCTGGAGGTTAGTCGATTTCTTCTTTATCAGGTCTATCAAACGACCCTGCAAATACATGAAGAAATTTTACAAATAAGTACATGTATGTCAAAAAGGTGTGAAAAAAAATGTGATGTAAATGGCTTTTGTATGAACACAAACTACAATGGACAATACATACTGCACTAATTTTGTGAAGAAAAAGTTAATCCATTATGTTGTGACATTGATCAATATCTGATCATTCAAACATCCTTGCAATCCCATGAGTCTGATTTTATAACTGGAAGTAAAAGTATCTAATAGATGTCTAGATACAGCGTTGAATATCATTCATCTATTGTAATCTGTACTACCAGATTTCAACACATACTTTTCTCTCTCTACTACCAACCCCGCCCCTCCCGCTCAACTCTCTATCCCATAATTCAGAATAGGTGTAGCAAATATAATTTTGGCTCCCTCCTAATATAACTTGGTCCCCAGATATAACCACTATCCTCCCCTCCCTCTAATTACCCAGTACATACCGTTGTAGCCACGATAATTTCAGCTCCCTCCTGACACGCCTTTGTCCCCAGATATAACCATTATATCCTCCCCTCCCACTAATTACCCAGTACACACTGGTGTAGCCCCTATAATTTCAGCCCCCTCCTGAGACGCCTTTGTCCCCAGATATAACCCCTATATCCTCCCTCCCACTAATTACCCAGTACATACCGGTGTAGCCACGATAATTTCAGCTCCCTCCTGACATGCCTTTGTCTGTTCGTACATGTTGCCACCTCCGTAAGCACACACCACATTTATGTTGTACACTTTTCCAAATTTCTTTGCCTCATGATAAATCTGAAACAATATCATAACAATAACAAATAATATCATCTCATTTCAATTACACTACTAAAAGCGTTCTTTTATTAACATATGGATATATAACAGGTTTAACCACCAGAGTTTGATGTTCTGTCAATAGTATATAGTACAAATATATAAAAAATACCCCTATATACTATATAAAAGCAGTATATAGGGGTATTTTTTATATCTTTTCCTTTATATTATTGACAGAATGTCAAACTCCTGTGGTTTAACAGAGATCTATCATTAAAGGCCCACTACCTTTAGGTAACACAGATTTAAAGTTTCTTAAAAACGCCCCTTCATAATTAATGTAATACCACTAAAGATTCATTTCACTGTTTTGTCATCTGGCCCAAAGATAGTAAACTAACACACAGTAATAAGTATGACAGCGGCAAACATAAGACGACCTGCGTTACAAAAAGTAACATTTGATTTATTTAATAAAATTGTTCAGAAGATGATGATAAGTGTAGTATTCTCTACAAATTATCAATCTCGTTTTGCATTCCAATTTTAAAAGATTAAAGCTGTTTCAGTAATTGTAGTTGGCCTTTAAGAGATGACCATGAAAAGCATCTTGAGTTCAATTACTTATTTATAAAGCAACACATATTAATTAGTTACAACTCTTCCTTACAGTTTGTAATCAGTTGTATTGAAATTCAAATATGCCTTTGATATCATGTCTAAAAACAAATAAAAAACTGAATAATTTCCAGTTTTTATTTTACCAGTAACATTTTAAAATTTGATATTCCCTTTCATGGCAAAAAGATACAACATATAAAAGACAGGATCTAGAGTTTCTATTAAAAAGTGACAGTTAGAAATACCAAATTTACCGTAATTTTCTTAAATATATACATTCTTGTTATATGTGAGTTTTACAACAGGATTCAAATTCCTACAGTATGTGTGAAACATTTCATCATGAGTAAGAGTATACAGAGTCTATAGTAGTTTTGTGTACCTGTTGTGACAGCTCCCTAGTAGGGGCCAGTATGAGCCCTATAGGTCCATCTCCTGGCTCCAGCTCCTTCTGGTCCATTATGTGTACGAGAAGGGGCCATAGATATGTGGCAGTTTTCCCACTACCCGTCTTGGCTATACCAATAATATCTCGGCCATTCAGGATGATGGGTACTCCCTGCACAGGTGTAAAATTATAATCTTAATGAAGACATTTCTTAGCAAATTTCCAATCCCTACACCACTTTCTTTATTCTATATTTATATAATGTATATGTTATTTATATAATATATATGTATAATCTGATTAGTTAATATTGTGTCCTTTTATTTTGAAATTTATGAATCAACATGAACGCCAGAACACCATGTCACCTGAAAAAGAGATACAAATAACATTACTTACAAGGGATACATCTGTATACTATTATTAGAATCAAATTAATACATACCATTGGTGGTTATTGAAATGACTTTCTGACAACTAACCTGAGCCTGAATAGGAGTAGGCTGTGTGTATTCAGACTTTCTAATTACGGCCATGAGTTCATCATCAAAACCAAAATGTGCGAAGCTGGATGTGGGATTGGGAGGGGCAAACCCAGATACCTGAAAATAGAACAATAATTTGTTTTACCTTTTAAAATAGATGATAGAAAAATATACTTTAAACATATTATTAGAACATATGTTTTGGGTGATATAAATGGATAGCATATTAATGACATACAATAGCATATAGCCAAATTTTTTGACAACAATCTCAATATCATACATCTTTCATAAAATTCAAAGTTAATCAGTCTATCTCAACTCATGACCCAGAGGTGCAGGGCTAGTGGTGGAATTTTCAAAACGTTGAACCACTTGGCCAAAGCAGAATTAGAGCACGTTGATGCTAGACTAAACCACACGGCCACCACAGCCCAAAGATAGAGACATAAGGTTAGAGCTCAGGACATCTAAACACCTCTGAGCCACTATACCACAACCCAAAGATAGAGACATAGGGGTAGAACTCAGGACATCTAAACACCTCTGAGCCACTATACCACAACCCAAAGATAGAGACATAAGGGAAGAACTCAGGACATCTAAACACATCTGAGTCACTACAATCCTTCAAAAAGATCCTGATATATGTCTTTTTCAATATACTGAGACATTCACTAAGTTTTGTTGAATATACTGAGACATTCACTAGAGACTTACCCTTAAACTAAGTTTTGTTCAATATACTGAGATATTCACTAGAGACGTACCCTTAAACTAAGTTTTGTTCACTATACTGAGACATTTACATGAGGCTTTCCCTTAAACCAAGTTTTGTTGAATATACCAAGACATTTACTAGAGACTTACCCTTAAACTAAGTTTTGTTCAATATACTCAGACATTCACTAAGTTTTGTTCAATATACCAAGACATTTACTAAAGACTTACCGTAAAAACTTGTGTAATTTGCGCACTTTTTTTGTGCAAAAATAAAATTTGAAGTTGGGGGTGCGCAAATTATATTGATAGAGGAGATTTAAAAATTTTACGGGGGAAAAATCTGTCCATTCTGAGGGACTGACGATCTATGAATGTTGAGGTACCGCTCTGTGTATGGTAGCCATTTTATATGATAAAAGGTATTAAAGATTGTAAAAACAATGCCTCACCTATTAAAGTGGATTATCTAAGGCTAATTAAAGTGTTAAGTTATGAACTTATGATCACATTGTCTTGTTTCCATTTGCCCTGAGATTTCAATGGCGACTGACTGAGAGCATGGCTTCTACTGACAGCAAGCGATGTATACCCCGTGCACCTCGTAGTATAATGGGACAGCCACAATCAGTGACTTTGGCCGGGTCAATCTAGTTTACCTGTATTTTTTTAGGGGAGAGAGACTGTAGAGAAAGTCTGTAGAGAGTGTGTGTGTGTATACACAAACATACGTATACCCCAGCTGCAGGCCGTGTGCAAAAAGTCAAAACACACGTGGGATTTATAAGATGCCTAAACTGACCTATATTTAGGACTTTTAATAAGTGGTTTGCAATTTGATACTGCAGAATTAACAAGCTACAAGGTTAGTGACATATTCAACCGTATTGATAAATATAATTAGCCATCAGCTTGGATCTGGTACCGTACAGGTAGTGAGTTTACTCGCAATGTGATTGTTGCAAGCTAACATACGTATCCGCTAGCCGATTGTTGTTGATTGTTAATGATCTCAAACACACTAATTACTTATTGTGACAATTTTAAACAAATAGATTCAAATATTTTTAAATGTTCCTGATTACTATTCATGTGTAATATCTCAAAACATTGACATGTGCACGGAGTACGGCGGACTGGACCGCCGATGTTTTAGACATCTGCAAGATATTTTAGTTTCAGGTTAAGGTGGCCAATAAAAGAAAACAAACACGATGCGGTTTTAATATGTTATTTTTTTCTTAATACAACACTTCTTTGTGCAAGTTGTCAAGCATTTTAGGGGCATATTTTGCATTGAAATTGTCACCTTCATACATCGATTTTGGGACTCCCTGGACATCGTTTTTTCCCAAAATTTTTGATGCGCAAAATATACTGATAGTAGATTTTTTTCAGCCCTAAAAAGTACCTGCGCAAATTACACTGGTGCGCAAATTATACAAGTTTTTACGGTACAATTAAACTAAGTTTTGTTCAATATACTGAGACATTTACAAGAGACTTACCCTTAAACCAAGTTTATTTCTAAGTTCATCGACTTGACTCTGTGTAAGTTTAGAAATCTCTTCATGTTCCTGGTAGAAATTTTTCTCAAATTTCTTATAATCGATTTCTGTGTGGTCAATAGGAGGCAATGGATCAATCATCTGTAAAAATATAAATGATTAAATTATCAGGGTCAATTAAGTGAACTGCAAAATTATAAACAACTCTGTGAACTCAAAATAGTAAAATTATTTTTGCCAAACAAAAAAAAATAGAAATCATATTTCTGTTTGATCATAGCATCCATTATCCATTTAGATTTATTTTTCATTGAATTTTGACTTTCTGAAGTTACCTTATTTTTCTCTGGTATGATAGGATTTCCATCAGCATCATATTCAATTCCGGTCTCATCTTCATCAAGGATGACACCAGCCATGGGATTCTCTTCCATGTAGCGGAAAAATGCTTCCTGGACATCTTCATTTTCAATGTCGTCTCTCACGCCCCTAAACAGCGCCAAAATAATGTGTCAAGTCAGTTAATATTTGTTTCTTTTAAATAGATTTAATTTGTATTTTTTTAATTTGATGCTTGTACAGATAATATACACTTCAAATTTGGCCAATCAATTATTATAAAAGTTCTCTTCCAGAAGTGAATCAATATACCATACAGAGATAAAAGACGAACAAACCTTATTTGGAATAGGTTGATGTCGGAATGTATGCCATAGTGACATGATTTTGACACATTATACTCTGCATATTGAGTAAAGCATCTATTAGGGTATGTATGAAAAAGATGATCAAGAGATGAAGAATCAGGACAAAATTGTATGCAGAAGCACAGAAATAAAATGTAATGAAAATTTCATCTAATATGACTGTGATACTAAAGAATTAAAACAAAACACCATCAAAACTTTTGATAAAAAGTTCAAATCTTTCCATTGAATTTCTAAAACAACAAAATTTAATTTCCATGCAATCGGAAACCCACAAAAGTAACAGAGTTTTTACATTAATTATTATAAAATACTACTGGCAGACGACCAGTTCTCGACGGGTACCAATTCTCGCCATCACATGTGTACTTTACTCCAACAATGTTAGAGGTATAGCACGACGAGACACTTTTGGAACATTACGTCGTGTCTAACCTCTAACTTCCGATAGGCCATTTACCCGATGCTGAGGGTAACATTTTCAAAGTTTGGATTGTGACAATATAAAACGTTTAAATCATATATGAATCGTCATCAATGTCAAATACCTACCTCTTTTCATAAATCAACAAGTATTTTGACAAAATCAGCAGTAAAATCCATCTAAAACAAATATTTACATCTCCTAACGTAAACTTTCATGACCCAGACAAAACTTCATGATGAAAGCGAT
>SAYR01004746.1:1339684-1349903 GCA_004382745.1 Argopecten irradians irradians
ATGTGTACTTGTTCGATCACAGACAAATTTTCAGACATTTTTTATGGAAATCAACATGGTCGTGTCTTCTAACATAAGATGGCTTTATTGCCTAAAGGACCTGTTACACCTACCATTGAATTTTACCCACGAACCAATTTAACAAAAACCCAGGTGCATTTTGTAGTACTATAAAAAAGAATTTGTAAGATAACTTTAAAAAATTCCAGGGACCCCAGTGGTAATCGTATAGATACAGATGCGATGACGAGAATTGGTACTCGCTGAGAACTGGTCGCCTGCCAGTAACTGATCATGTAACTTATCTAATCATATATATAACCAATCAACAACACTACATACTTGTCTTTTTTCTTCTCTTTTGGTTTTTCCTTATGTTCCTTGCCTTCCTTCATTTTCCCTTTTACTTCTGCCTGGAAGTCAATCATAACAAAACTTCTGCATAAAATCTGAGAGTAAACAAGTCTAAAATTCTTAAGTGATATTTCTACAAATGAGAGCTTAAGGTATTGATAATGTGCTTCGACTTTTGAAAAATTACTACTTAATTGTAGTCTAATTTTTCAGGCATATTAATCATGTTTATTTATCTCCGAAGAGTCATAAATGATAAATTCACAAAACATTTAACATTGTAACATTGTAGAAATCAATCTTCAAATAAAGTATATTTAAAGGGACAATTCACTTAGGCTAATTCTTTTACATAACCAAGAAACAAAATATGGCATAAATGCATTGTTCTACATTTCTTATGAAACATATAACATAAAATATTGACAAATTCCACGTCATTGTTTAGTATTTTAATCTATACCGCTGTAATTATAAATCGTTGATCAATACGATTCAGCAGGTAAAACATGTTCGCTGTATCTATACCCGAGCCAACGTCACACACGTTTAACAAATGAACTACATAACCACTGTGGAGTTGATAAAATGATTTTTTAGACGAGCCAATTCACCCAATAAGGTAAACACACTATTGTCAGAGCGATTTGAGCAGTTGTAGACAAAAGTAGCATTACTCTACGAGCAAGGGACGGGGTTCGGCATACAAGATGTTCGACCACAATGTGTAATGGCGGACAGTGAGCAAGTTTGAACACTCCACACGCATTTCGCCACCACGGGCTTTTCTGGTATATCACAGTAAAACCGACTGGTCTAATTTCCATTAGAACAGGGTTTTTTCCGATATATGTACAAAGTTTAATGTGCTTTTAGCCTGAATTGTCCCTTTAATTAAAATAATAAATAATAATAATAAATTTTATTTACTGAGGATAGAAACCTGATTTAGCCAAGGGCTAATTTCCCTCAGGGTCCTCTTTGCCTTCAATTGCCAGTGGTCGCCAACATCACATTTTGCGAAAAAATATTTCATTGGTGATAAAATTGTGACTCATGCGAATGTTTTGGCTACGGAAAAATTGCCCATCATTTTGTGCGAATGATGGAACTCAATCATACTTCTATAATTGTGACTCACCTCAATATCAGCCATAAAGGCATCTAAGGGATCATCACTGTCACTTCCATCTTTGTTTTTGTCATCAGCACCAGGACTTCCAGGTGCGGGCTGATACTCAAGGTCACCTTCTTCATCATCGTCATCAAAATACCTGGTGCAGAAAATTATCATTGAATACCTGGTAAAGATCTTGTCATCAAAATGGTAAATACTTCATTGCATATAGGACACCTTAAACATGTATTTCATCATCATGGCTTTCACATTATTCTATATTTTGCTTCAAATAAATTACACCAGCATATATACCAGTCATATTTTTACTTAAATATCCGAGATATACTTTTGTGATGTTTTAATTGAACCAAATAATATAACAAAAATCTTATTTTTTATTCCGTAAGAGTACAACATTATGTTTTTGACAAGAGTAAAATTAATTCAAACATCACTTATTATCTAAGACAGAATTTATTATCTTCAGGAGATAATTTCAATTTAAAATACGTTTTTTTTTTTTTTTTTTTTTTTAACTGAAGGGATTTATAAAGGTATAAAAGCTTAAAAGGGTACAAACAAAGACAGCCATATTTAAGGATTAACTTGAATAGATTTTTTATGTTATGGAGATATAACACAAAAATCTGAGTGTATTCTAAATAAACCGCGAAGCGGTTTATGATGAGAGTACACTCTGATTTTTGTGTTATATCTCCATAACATAAAAAATCTATTCAAATTAATCCTTATAATTCAATTTACTAAAGATAATCTCTTCAACATTTAAAATTCATTTTGGGACTCTTTTGTCTATGAAATTATTACGCTGTCATCTCAGCCAATCAGAAGCGACGTTACAAACGGCGACACCATTTTTTTCCTTTATGGGCTGATAAAGTAAATTTTTAAGCCAATGAAAATGCTCGTAACAAGCAAAATTGAATTATATACCATTTCGTTAAATTATAAGAAAATTTGACCTTAACATTAAATCATTCTATAAAGATCTTGAAAAGCATATAGCTTATGATAATGATTCAAAACTACAGAGACCCGACAGAAGTATTCGGACAAACGCGTCGTGATATATACCGCTAAATTTCATGCGAAGCGTAAAAATCGGAATAAATCCAGTTTGGAGGCTTGGTTCACCTCATCGTATACGTCATCGGAAAGATGACATCATGCATAATTTTGTGGCAGTAAAAATAAATTACGTCGTCTGCTGACGGAATCGCAGGAATTCACAGAAATAACATGGGTTGTCGTGGTAAAGAAGTGACATCAGGCTTAAGAAAAGCGGTCGTAGCGATGATAAAAGGTGGGATAAAACAAATACTTGTTTAGGCATACCAAAATCTACAATTTCTGATATTTGGAAGCGATATCTGAGACGAGGAAACATTGAAAATACACATCAATGTGAAGGACGCCATATTTGACAGATCAGGACCAGAGAAGGCCCTTAAAAGTTGTGCGCGGATATAGGAGAAAAACATTAGATGAAGTAACAGCCGAATTTAATAACTATAGGAATACTGTAAATGCTGTACAGGTTAGTAGTAAAACGATTGACCGGAATTTAAAAAATCAGGGATACCGTAGAAGGGTAGTGAAGAAAACCATGGTTGTGCTTGAAGTCAATTTGAGGAAACGTGTGACATTTTGCTTTGATAAAAGAAATCTGACTGTAGAAAACTATTGGAAAGATGTTATTTTTTCTGATGAAAGTCAAATTGTGATCGGTAATGACAACAGAATTTTTATATGGAGGCGAAAAGATGAGGCATACCGGCCAGCCTGCATCTGTCCACGGTCACACAGAAAACTTTCATGATGATTTGGGGGTGTATTACCCATTATGGAGTTGGTACTGTTTGCAGTGTAAATGGAACCATCAATTCACTAAAATATATTGAAATTTTGGAAGATAATTTGTTTTAGCGAGACACTTCGCAAACCAAATCTACATTTTTCAACAGGACAATGCTCCAGTTCAGAATATTTTACAAACCATGAATGACCCCCACAAAGTCCTGATTTAAATATCATCGAAAATGAGTGGTTAAACCTTAAAATACGACTAAAAACAGTGGTCAACAACACCACTAATCAAACAGAACATTTTGACGCAATACAAACCATCTGGCAAGGCATTGATGTAGAATACATTCAAGGTTTATACCAATCGATTCCCGATCGTCTGAAGGAAGTACGAAAGTCCAAGGGTCAGATCACCAAATATTAGGTCAGTATCGATATATCACAACACATATATTTTTTATAAAGAGTTTTATTTTCCTAGCGAGATGTTCACATGACATTACCGCGGCCATTTTGTCCGAATACTTCTGTCCGGTCTCTGTATATATACTATCTTATATGCAATATACAAAATCATACTCGTCTTCATTCCTGGCTCTTCGTTTTCCTATATTTGTACTATATCCAAAGGACCGCCCAGGCATGAACCTGCCACCTGCATTACTTGGCATCCCTGCCATTCCAGACACTGGTTTTGCAGGATCAACTTCATCAGGTTTCTTGCCAAGTGCGAATCCTGAAAATCCGAACCCTTTAGGTTTTCCATCTTCTCCTTTGTGAAACATGGCTTTAGAAATTAGGCGTCAGCATGTATTGATATCTGTGAAGGAATAAAACCGAATTTTTACAGGGAATCACAACTACGTTAATAAGTCTCTTTCATGAATGTATGCAGGAAAAGGTAACCCCTAAACAATTGACATGGGGTGTCTGCTTGATATGAAGTCTGCCAAAAAATATAGTTAGTCACTTTTACTGTACTTTTAACATGGAAATGTATAAACATGTACTTCAAATGAAGTCCATAAAATGTATGACAAGCATCAGCTTTCATTTTGGAATGGATTCATCATAATTATTTCTAAAGCATCTCTAAGAACTAATCATTTCATATGATCACTCAAAAATAAGGTTGCACGCATTGTGGCAACAAGCAGAAACCTATCCGATTTGTCTTATGTTGATCTTCGAATGATGTCGTGAACTGATGAAGATCGAAGGATTTCCCGTGTTTCTCTTTTGCATTTTATCTAAAATTGCAGCTTAATTTCTCCATGAATGCATATGTTGATCTTTCAACCCTTAGATAGGGTAACATAACGAGAGAGCATGAACAACAAGACTAGTTTCACATCTGACTTTTACCCGCATGAAAATGTTTTCTTCAGACGCCATTCGCATAATCTTTTTTACCTTCCCGTATGAAGAGTTCCGTTTGCTTTTAACATAACTGATACACACCACCTGGCGCATATATCGTCAACCTCCGCATTATTCAGGTTATTTTTCACATTCTGAACAGACAAGAAATTAATTTATCTTAATATCTGTTTAAATATATACAGGCACTACTATTTACATTAATGATTCAAAAAAGTGTGTAGATGTGTTTTATTGTATATTTATCGGAATGTTTCCAATCTCCACATGCTTACATGTATGACACTTTTTCTTATTATCTTCATGAGCCAATATACATCTGTGAAATGGAGCTCCAAAAACCTTATATTGTTGGGTTGCTGTTTCATGACCTTAAATTCGATGTCATTAGTAAATAGTTAAGTATAACCACAATGTTTACAATCATCGGAATATCATTCACGAAAAAAAATGAAAAGAATCGGCCCTAGAACATCCCCTTGTGGTACACCGCTTTTTTTTTTTTTTTTTTTTATTGGAAGTATAAATCCCATTCCTATTAAAGTAAGATGCATCCTTGCCCATTCATTACCTGTCATTTTATACATTGACACATGTATGCTATTTGAGACACATGAACAATGCATATTGAATATTGACAAAAATTGACAAAGTCAGCAGCATATTGATTTCGAGTCCTTGTCAAGTTAAGTTGCACATATACATCGGCCCTACATATCATTTTCAGAGCCCTGTCTCGCCTTCTTCAAGTTTTGTTTGAATTGCTATTAGGATAATGTTACGTCACAGGAGCCACAACATTAACATGTCATAGCACCAGTACGGAGAAGAAAGCCTTTTAAAACGAACACAGCATGGTTCTTACTTGTATATACATGTAAGGCAAAAAAAAAATATATGTTTCTTTAGGATTACATTGGGAAAAAATAGGGTCGGTAGGTCGAAAAGATTTTTTTTAGTGTCTTTCACTCTAAAATAATGGTCGTAACTGGAGTCTGAGATCGAAATCCCGACTTTTCCAAAAAAATAACAAACAAAAAAAAAAAATCGTATAAAAGTGGGAAAAAAATAGGGTCGCGAAAAAAATTAGGGTCGGTCGGGTAACCCTAAACAGACATATTTTTTTGTTGGCCTAATGCAAAAGAGCAGAAGACACATTGGATCTCACACACAGGACCTGAACAGACTGAGAGGGAAGAGAGAGCTTACACAGATTGTCCGATACCAAGAATACAATCTAATTAAAATTCGATGTTCATTATCTACTCTGCGGAGTAGATAAGTAACATCGAATTTTAATTAGATTGCCAAGAATATGGAATATACGAGATGAAATAAGTCAAAACCCTGGGCTAGAGGTCCAGCACTTTGACAATGGCTTGTCCCGATGTCTCAAAGTTTCAAATAGCCCAGTGGCGCAGGAAGATGAAACGTTAGGGGGGTGGGGGGCTTGGCAAAGGTCCTCAACATTTTGTACCCCCCCCTCCCCACAGGAGCAGGAGATACTTTATGTATTTTTTCATATATCATTACATATATTCCTTGTACATATGTATAGACAGTGGCGTCGCTAACAGGAAATTAATGAATGTTATCGTACGAGCGCCGAAGTAGAGATTTTGGATGTTTGGGGGTCCGGGGGTAACACCCCCCCCCCCTTCTCCCGGAAAAATATTACGATTTAAAATGGCTGAGATAAGTTTACGATGTATATTAATGAATTTGCGAGCGGCGAAGGCGGGAAATTTGATCTTTGGGGGGTTTGGGGGTCTCCCCGGGATGGATATTACATGTACGATTTAGAATGACTGAGATGAGTTTTACGATATATTTTTATGATTTGAAATGCGAGAGCCTAAGACGCGAGATTTTGGTGTATGGGGGAGAGGTTCCGAGTGTCTCCCCCGGCAAAAATATTACGATTCAGAATGGCTGAGATGAGTTTTACAATGTATTTTGATGATTTTAAAGCGTTCTGAGCACGGTAATGTTTCGATTTAAAGATACTCCACCGCTGACAAATGGTATTTTTTCACTATCAAAAAGAGGATCAAACGATTTAGTATTTTTCTTCAGTTACAAAAATTACTTACTTTATACCATTACCACCATTGAAATGTTTGAGCTTCTAATCTTACTTCAAGTTAAAAATATAAAAAAAGGAATTTATTGCGTCCCGAAAAAATTCCGTGGCACTATATCCTAAAGGAATGAGGTATTGATAACGCATGCACCAATGCCAAAATAAATTATTTTACATATAGTTATATATTTGTTTGGTGTTAATTGGACACATATATACTCGATTAAACACCAATTATTGTTCAAATGATGAATATCAATTATGCTCTGTCGGCGGTGGAGCTACTTTAATGTTACCTGCATTTAGAAATGATTATTGTGAATGTCGTCATCCCATTGTGCAACCCTGCTCGATCTGAAAATACCGGATTCACACCATGGCACATTAATGTGTAACTCAAAATAAAAATGAATTAATTGTCTTGTTAAGACATATAAACAAATTAATATCACGACATGTCCCCCCCCCCCGTCTTGGGAACGAAATGGGGGGGGGGGACAATTGCCTAATTCGATTTGCCCTCTTCTACATCCATTTGTAACACTTCTGCAAGCTCTCCCATCTATAAGGTAGTCTGAGCTGACATTTCTTCTTAGAAGAGCGCAGATCGAGTTGAGCTCAGTTCAGACATTACTGTTGAAACCAGGAGAGAAGAAAGTGTAGAGGCCACATTGGGATTCGCATCCGGGACCTCCGACCACTAGCCGTATGCTCTACCGCTGAGCTACCTCACCGATGATCGACTCAGTCCAATCCCGCTACACTCCTCCCTCCTTTTCGAAGTCTTCGCCATCGTAGACATACGAGACTCTTACGCCACCATCGTGGATATTTTAAAAGTTTGGGCGTCAATTTTGTACCAGGAGAGGAGCAAATGTAGCAAACAGACTGAGATTCGAACCCGAGACCTCCAAACACTAACCGAATGTTCTGTCGCTTACCTGGTCACCGATGATCGGTCCAGTCCAATCCCGCTACATAATGGTGAGCAGGAGTAGAAACTACTATATCACATTTAATGAATTAGTGGCAACAGTTTCGAGTTACCGTCATCACAAAGAGACAACATCGTAAGTCTCGATCCTTAAATAGATTGTATTATAATATAATATAAAATTATTCATTGTTTATCGATTGCAAAAAAAGTTATACTATAATTTATACTAATCACTTATGACGGCCCGGATTCAAGGTGGTTTTAAAGTGGAAGTAAACCGGAGTGCCCGGAGAAAACCCACGTGATCGGGAAGGTGACCCCCCTGACCTTTTCACGTCCGCAAGTTTCAAGTTTCAAGTTTCCGCGCTGGGGATCGAACCCCGGGCAGGTGAAAGGCGAGTGTCTTAATTATATAACCACTACACCACCAGATCAACAGACATTGACTGCATTAGAGTGCTGAGGTGTACATGTATCATGACATGCATCAGTGACGTACTCATGCATGCATTAAGGTATATTACGTCTACTTATTCCCCTACCTGAAATATTAGATACACAGATAGAGCGTTTAAAATTATGCTCTAGAAACCTAGATTTTATCTACATGCGTACATGCGTCAGGATTTTCTCGGTGTCCAATTACGTTTCACACAATGGATGGTATGAAATCTATACATATGGAGTGCACTGATGCAGCTTGTGCATTCATTCTCAAACGTATGAGAGGGCTGTCGTGCTAAAGAAGTAAAGTAATTAGGGCGAGACATCGAGGCCAATATCTCTTACGTACACCAAGGGAGGTACCGACGTAAATCGCCTGTCGTTGGAACAGATGCTGGAAAAGAACATTCCATCGCCCATAAATACATAATTAAGTACTACATTACTCTATTATGATATCTAAGGGTAGATTCACACAAGAAAAATACTTCTCAGTCCATCTCATTTATGACAAATCGCAATGGTGTACGGCACATGGCGAAGAAGGTGTACTGCTCATAGCAAATGATTATCTCGGGAGGTGTACGGCACATAGTCACTTTATATGAAGGGAGTTGTACGGCTTATAGTTATTATAGTTACTATTATATTGTATTATATATCTTATTTGTTATCTTTATGATAATATAAGCCGCACACTTCGTTTGCTATGAGCCGTACACCCGACAGTCAAAATATGGCAACGGTACGCCACCGAGATTTAACATTGCTCACATAACAAAAATAGATGGGCTTAGAAGAATCTTTCTTGTGAATCTACCCTTATATATAATAGATTAATGTAGTACTAAATCATGTATTTATGGGCGATGGAAAGTTATTTTCCAGCATCTGTTCTAACGACAGGCGATTTACTTCGGTACCTCCCTTGGTGTAGCGGCATGTTTACATCTGTCAAGTTCTCGAAAACCATTTGTATATCATTGTGTGGCTGATATACTCGGAAACACGTTCAAATCCTAATTTTCACACTCTCGCTTCAGGGAGTACTTATATCTAGTTCCGTTGTCGTTACCATACGGTGGATATATGCAAACAGATTTGTTGATTATTTAAAGATGCTCCACCGCTGACAAATGGTATTTTTTCACTTTCAAAAACAGGATCAAACGATTTAGTATTTTTCTTCAGTTACAAAAGTTACTTACATTACACCATTACCACCATTGAAAAGTTTGAGCTTCTAATTTTACTTCAAGCTAACGATATGAATAATAATTAACTGCATCACGAAAAAAATCCGTGGCTCTATATCCTATATGGAATAAAGTACTGATTGCGGATGTACCAAAGGCGAAATGAATTATTTTGTGTCATTTTTTTGTGTTAATTAGGCATATATATACACGATTAAACACCAATTATTGTTCAAATTATGAATATCATTTATGCTCTGTCGGCGGTGGAGCATCTTTAACCATATTGTCTGGACGCAAGCTAACGATTTTAGTCCGAACTAAAAAAAACTTCTGCTATACAGTATATTTTGCCTAATTGTATGTATATGATTTGATCCAAGTCGGTGTGGAGCTCCCACCCTTAAGTTGTTTGAAATATCAGAGATGGCGTCCAAGATGACCGCCGGAAATTGAAAAAAATCAAATCAAATCAACAGTTCCTTCAGAAATTACATAAACACAACACTGAAGCTCAATTTATCTCATTTTAAAGCTTTCTATGATACAACTGGTAAACACGAAAGTAAAATTAGTATATACATTACAAAAAACCGAGATGGCGGACAAAATAACGTCAAATACTTATAACAAAAACGATTAAAAGTCATCCTTCTTTACAACGTACAAATTCATGCAGGTTGAATGTCAAATACAAGGTTTAAGTAATATTAGGACGTGAATTTTCAATATATATTTTTTTGAAAATGGTGAATGTCTGATCTCGTACTTAAAGTAAATGGTAAAACGCGATAGCACACTGCTGTCTCATCTGATGTCATTGTAGGATTGACTAGAGACAGTGGTAACCATGGAGGTGCTGGGATTGGTGGATATCC
>SAYR01004810.1:0-52157 GCA_004382745.1 Argopecten irradians irradians
TTTACACATCTTTATTTTCCGTAGAGATAAAAACAACCAAAAACTATATATGTCAGAGAGCGTACATTTATAAATATTTCCTATTTATAAAGATCCAATTGTCAGGCTTTATTCAAAACATTTCCACCATGTGTGCATTCTATGAAAAAATGTCGTAGTTGTCGTCACCTTATTACAATATGGACACAATTCCGAATTTTCTTTCTCCACCTTTTCCATGATTTTTTCTAGTTTGGAATTATATTAATGAATACAATTCCATTTTGAAAATTTTTAATGAATTGGTCATGTAAATTTTTAAATTAAATTTCAAATTTCACAGAAAACTCTTGATATCACATCGAAAATGATATTCTCCATTTTCTAATAGGTTGGTTTTCCTTATTTTATGATTTTAAGTAAGGTTTATATAAGAATTTGTTCTGTATGTCCATTCAAATACTTGAATTTCATCTTTATTTTTACTTGGCTCTGTTCTTACTTGTGTTTTCATTTTTCTTCCCATAGTTTATTCGGTATTGATTTTTTTAATTTGATAAGTTCATGCCAATCCAGTTTGCTTTGCAAACTAGTTTTTCGTAGATGCTAGCCGTCGATTAATTTTCCAGTTCATCAAATAAATATCTTTATTTGGTATTATATTACTGTTGACCAATTTTTTAAAAATAATAGATTTACCCTCGTAAGTAATGCATGGAGTTACCCCATATATATCTCAATTATGCACGTATGTTGGTAAAGGCATTTTCGCTCTTGTGATCTAAATTAATCCAAACTGTAGTATTTTTATAAAAGCTGTGGGATCTCTTCAATATTATTATCTTTTAAATGATTTGATATTCATTCTGAATATTAGCTGAACTTTTTACCAAATTTAGTCATATAGAGTTTTAGTATTATGTCCAGTTCGAAAAAGTTATTTTTTGTGTTCAAATAGTCTTTTCACCCATGTCAATCACTAAGCATTTCTATATCTATATGCGTTTTCAATATCTCTTAGTCAAACCCCCATTATCTATTTCATTTATCAGTACCATTCTTCTTAATTTTGTCTGGTTTATTCACCATAAATATCCAATATTTATTTTTATCCAGTGTCTTTATTTGAATCACTATTATATGTTGAACTGTTGCCAGGAAAGTTATTTAGCGTATGATTAATGCATTTATTATAGTAGCTTTTCCAATAGTGCCAGTTTCCTTTTTTTTCCCAGTTTTTTAAGAGATAAATTGGATAGCATTATATTATTTTTCCCAGTTCATTTGCTCTAAGCTGTGCTTTATTTTTAACAACCAAAAATACACACCTGAGAGCACTTGATGTTTTCTCTTGTCATCTTTATACCATAAACGCTCATTTTTTGTTCTTGTTTTTACCTAGCAAAGACCTTGTGTTATTTTTCTTTATTAAAGACTCAAGCCCAGAAATGTATACCCAAAGTTCTCATCATTTCTTTTATTTGCTTCTTTTATATCACTGATTTTTACAAATAATGTTGTATCATCTGCTAATTGGGAAATTTTTATTATATTTTTCTTTTAATTTTAATCCCTTTGAATGTTTTGTTTTTCTCTATATTTATGCCCAAATTTTCAACTGCTAATCACAACAGATCAAAACAGCTTTAATTGACAACCTTGTCTTATTTCCGCGTAGAGATTTTATATGTATTCAGATTACTTTATAATTATTGTTGGAAATACACCCGTATATATTCAAGTACAGTGTCTTGTACCCAAGAGATAAAGATTTTCCAAAAACCAATTTTGTCTAAAGCTTTCCTAGCATGAAATACGCCATTCAATGTATCAAAGGCCTTTTTAAAATCTAAAATAAATTGTCGCTATGCTGTTTCCAAATTTTTCCAGGCATAGTCTATACATCTTTGTATTTGCGTATATTAAACGCCAAATTAAACCTATTTTTTGAGTGTAACCATCATTTGATCTGTTATGTATAACTTAGGCATTATTTTTTTTTCAGATCTTGAGCTATAATACAAATGCTGCAATTTATAAGTCTAATATTCTAGTAAGGTGATCGGTCCTCCATTTTGTAATGAAGTTTCAATTCATCCTTTTTTGTATATATATTTAAAGAAAATAAAACCTATTTTGTGACTCTGACATTTGTCCTAGCATAATACCCTTGCATTTAAGGCGTTGAATTACATCATCTCCAATTAATACTCCAGAAATGCTCATAGAATTCTACTGTTAGACCCGTCTAAGCAGGGCTTTTATTTTTTTCATATTTTTTGATAGCATGTGTCATTCAGATTTTGTTAGGGGTCCATCACAAATAGCGCTTTTCCGTTTCATTTTAGCGGTGTTTTGGGAAACACCAATTTGGGGTTTTTTTATTTTCCTTGGAAGAAATAAAATTTTTTGGCTTTATAGATTCTTCACTTAGGATTTTTTACTTTTTCGTATAAGCGTCTTCGTAAAAACAGACGAATAACATCCAGGATTTACTCTCTTTCGTTACTAATTTATTATTCTTTGTCTTTAACCTTATGTATAACTTTTTAGCTTTGCTTTGGTTTTTCTAGCCCAAAAAGTATTTATTTTGGTTTCTCTCCCTATTTTTATGTATTGGGACATCTTGACCAAATTTGTTCACCCTGTGCTTTGGTTCAAATAATATTCTCTGCTATTTCTTTTTCCAATATAAGGATTGCTCTTTCATTTTCCTTTTCTGAATTTACTTTCATTTCTTTCATGAACGTCATTTTAAGTTTTTTCTTCAAGGTATATTAACTTATATTCCTTCCTCTGTTTACTAAAATTTGTTTACAGTAACCAATTTGTTGCTTCTTTAATTAGAATTATTTATATAATTCCATTGTTTGCCTTTTTATTTAGATTACTCCTTCGACATTTCTTTTTTTCGCATTTACAATTACATTTTTTAATTTTTTCAGTTATAGTTTATGTCTTTTTAGCAACACTGTTTTGTTCATTTCCCAAATTCCCTTTCCGCGTGTTTCGCCTACATTTATCAGTTTTAGTGATATAGCCATATGAATCAGTGAGCGTATCTGAGCTTGTCTTATATCACAGGAAGTTAATTCTAATTTAAGAAATCTTTTGCTATAAGCCAGTAATCCTATCTGCTTGCTTCTTTTCCATTTTTCTTCTCCAACTGTATTGTATTGTAATTTGAATTGTTTACTTCGCCAATATATCAATAAGATTAAAATGATTTAATTAGAAATAAACATCTAGACCAAACACTGGTTTTCTATATTTTGATATTATTTGTTTTTTCTGTCATTGGTTTTTCAGAGTTTCATTGAATATCTACCCCCAATGATATTTATTCCAACACACTTAATCATTTAAGTTTTCTTTTTAAATGCTCTTTTAAAAACTGCATTTTCGTTTATCGGCTGCATTTTGGTTGCATAAACATTTGTTTAATGTATATGTGTTTATTATTTCATTTTCAAGCATTAACATCAAAATCCTACCATCTTCAGACTTAAAATTGAATCTATCAAAATTAAATTACGATTTATTAATATAAAATGAAACTCATTACTATCGCTTTTTCCACGCAATTACTATTTATAGATGTGTTCCATCATGTTCTTGTATCTATTCAGGGAAATAACTCTAAGAGTATAATGTGGGTTTCTTGTAGAAAATTATGTCACATTTCTGTTGTTTAATATAATGTGAATAGACGTTGTCGTTTTAGATGAGCTCTCTACAATTCCCTGTGCATTCAAAGAGATAAGTATGGAAAATTTTTATAACATTCAGTATCTTGGTTGTTTTTTTTTTTTTTTTTTATATATTATTTATTGATGCTGTTAAAATGTTATCTCTATTTTACATAAATGTAATGTAGTTTTGGTGTTGTATGTACACAAATAATGTTATATCTTTTTTATCGCACATTTCAAAATTGTTATCCCCTTTGGGGTATCATAATACAGTCACACCCATGTATACTAATTACAGCATGTAGTAGTTTTACATTAAGTCTTCCACATTACATTTTACTTTGTTATAAAAATACCATTGATGTCAATAGTATACACTCATATATTGCATGTAAATTTTAGTCCTAAATATTTATACATGCAAAACCCTAATTGGTAGTATTATTTATTATAACACTCTTACAAAACAACGTTTGTTTAAATTTTTAACATACTTGTTTCTTTTGTTTATAGAATATTATATGTACATGCACATATTTGGTTTATGCTAATTTGAAATATACAACCATATAATGGAAGCACTTTTGCCGTTTACACATTAATACCTTGCTTAATATTTACACATAATTGTTTTGTTAGTTTCTTATATACATCCACATACTGCATGTATAAATTATGTATTTTTACAAATTAACATTTTGCACAAACATGGTTTTCTCATAATTTCGTATCGATTATTCATACAATATGTTATGTATGCTCATTTGTTTCTTACATAAAACCCACAACCTGCAGTTCTAAGTCTTAATAATGCGAAAAAAAAAACAAGTGTGTATACAATCGGTATATGTCGAATGAAGAATAAGCATTCATATATGCAGTTTAAAAATCTATATACACATATACACTATATATACACACAAAAGTATACAATATACACATATACACTATATATACACACAAAGTCATACACATGCTTTCATTCACTTTATACCATTTACTACATATGCTGGTGCTTACATGTACTATTTTTATTTGTCTCTATGTATACATATTTGCCACCTACTAGTACACCTATGTATGTTCTGTTGCATTTTTAGGTCATCTGACCCGAAAGGTCAGGATGACCTATAGTCATCATGCTTCGTCCGTGCGTCGTGCGCCGTGCGCCGTCCGCCGTGCGCCGTCCGCCGTCCGTATAACTTTTCACATTTCAATCATTCTTCTCAAGTTTGACCAGTGGGATTGAGCTGAAACTTACATGAAATGATCCTGACATGGTCCCGACAAAAAGTGTTGTTATTTTTCGGGTCGATCCGAAATCAAGATGGCCGCCACAGCCGCCATCTTGAAAACACATTTTGAAACTTCTTCTCAAGTTCTACCAGTGCGATTTGGCTGAGACTTGCATGAAATGATCCTGACATGGTCCCGACAAAGTGTTGTTATTTTTTGGGTCGATCCGAAATCCAAGATGGCCGCCACAGCCGCCATTCTGAAAACACATTTTTGAACTTCTTCTCAAGTTTCTACAAGTGCGATTTGGCTGAAACTTGCATAAAAATGACCTGACATGGTCCCGACAAAGTGTTGTTATTTTTTGGGTCGAATCCGAAATCCAAGATGGCCGCCACAGCCGCCATCTTGAAAACACATTTTGAACTTCTTCTCAAGTTCTACCGGTGCGATTTGGCTGAAACTTGCATGAAATGATCCTGACATAGTCCCGACAAAGTGTTGTTATTTTTCGGGTTGATCCGAAATCCAAGATGGCCGCCACAGCCGCCATCTTGAAAACACATTTTGAACTTCTTCTCAAGTTCTACTAATGCGATTTGGCTGAAACTTGGCCATGAAATGATCCTGACATGGTTCCGACAAAGTGTTGTTATTTTTCGGGTCGATCCGAAATCCAAGATGGCCGCCACAGCCGCCATCTTGAAAACACATTTGAACTTCTTTCTCAAGTTCTACCGGTGCGATTTGCTGAACTTGCATGAAATGATCCTGACATAGTCCCGACAAAGTGGTTGTTATTTTTCGGGTTGATCCGAAATCCAGATGCCGCCCACAGGCCGCCATCTTGAAAAACACATTTTGAACTTCTTCTCAAGTTCTACTTGTGCGATTTGCTTGAAACTTGCATGAAATGATCCTGACATGTTCCGACAAAGTGTTGTTATTTTCGGTCGATCCGAAATCAAAGATGGCCGCCACAGCCGCCGTCTTGAAAACACATTTATGAACTTTCTTCTCAAGTTATACCGGGTGCGATTTTGGCTGAGACTTGCATTGAAATGATCCTGACATGTCCCGACAAAGTTTGTTATTTTTCGCGGTCGATCCAAAATCCAAGATGGCCACCACAGCCACCATCTTGGAAAACACATTTTGAACTTCTTCTCAAGTTCTACAAGTGCGATTTGGCTGAAACTTGCATGAATATGATCCTGACATGGTTCCCGACAAAGTGTTCTTATTTTCGGGTTGATCCGAAATCCAAGATGGCCGCCACAGCTGCCATCTTGAAAACACCATTTTGAAACTTCTTCTCAAGTTCTACCGGTTCGATTTGGCTGAAACTTGCATGAAAGGAGCCTGACATGGTCCCAACAAAGTGTTGGTTACATCTCTGGTTGATCCCCAATCGAAGATGGCAACCATGACACTATATCTAATTAATTTCCTATATGATTATTGCCAAGGTACTCAGATGACCGTTAAGGCCCATGGGCCTCTTGTTTGATTTCCAGGTCAAAATTATTGAACCAAATATAAATTTTGTTCATTGATAATATGATTGACGTGAATATTTTGGTAAACAATATGATATATTTAAAGAATTTCTCATGTTTATACATTTTTTTTACATTTAATATTTCATATCTGTTGATTTTTTTTATCAAATAAAACTTTCTTAACAAATTTTATTTTGTTTTTTTAAACTTATTTTACTTACTTAATTAAGTATTGACTAATTACTGAGGAGGGTGCTTTTTACTGTCTCTATGCACTTGTACTTGCCACCTTTGTTTTTTTTTTGCAGGACCATCCTCCAGTGGAGAAGGTGGGGTTCTACCCTGGTGTTTTACAGTATTTGTCCTTTGATTTGTGGGAGTGTTCTCATTGTTCACTTTCATGAAATCTTTCAAGGGAAATTTTTTTGACCTTTTTTCCCTTAGACCTTTTAGCCCTTTTCTTTCCTGCGTTGTGTTTTACTTGCACTCGCGCGCGAAGGGAGTCTCATTATTGGTCTAATTGCATCATCAGATGTATCACTGTCTCTGCTGTCATCTGTGGATGTACTCGAGTAATTGTTAATATCATTGTCATTGTTACCGGTGCTTCATGCACTATGTCATTGCCTTCGAATTCGTGGGGAGTCTTGTCGAATTTCCTCTTCTGTCTGGAGAAGGGAGGGACATTCCATCATACGATGCGCCCTGACATATTACACTGTCGGCATACCCATGAATTTATACAGTCTCTTGCTACATGGCCTGTTTGCAAACACTTTTGCAGTTCATGGTGTCGGAGTTAGTGTTGTGCCCATCTGGTTTGGGCTGTTCAGCGTGGAACACTAATGCATTATATCTTCCGATTTTCATGTACGGTTTATCATAATTTCAGATCACAGTTTTTACTGACTGACCAACCACGGATGACTCGAATTCCTCATTATATTAAGCAGGTTAACTGCAGCTCGAAATTAAGAGGATTTACTATATTTCATTGTATTAAACAAAACATGTTGTGAAATATTTAATATCAAATTATCAATGCTTGATTGATAAGATCATGAATTACGCCATTTGTATCGAACAAATTGTTAAGAAATTCATACATGATTAATAATTAGTATTATGCTTGTTTTACGCAAACCTTTTTATTCACTTACCCATATTCCCCTTCGATTATTTCACGTTCTCATTACCATAGCAATTGCGCTTCATTGCTTTGTCTACTCACTACTCAACAACAAAACATATTATAGTGTGATGGTCTTTCTCGTACGGAAGCCGTCTGGCGCCACACCAAAAAATGTATTTATTGTGTTCCCTCACAATACTATTGTGTTCCCTCACAATACTATTGTGAGGCCACACAATATTATTGTGTTCCCTCACTATCTTATTGTGAGGCCACACAATAATTATTGTGAGGGAACACAATCTCATTGTGAGGCCACACAATGCCATTGTGAGGCCACACAATCTTATTGTGAGGGAACACATTATAACTGTGAGGTTCCCTCACAATAATATTGTGTTCCCTCACAGTAATAATTGTGTTACCTCACAATAATTATTGTGTGGCCTCACACGGCTTCCGTATTCTCGATTCAAAATAATCATTTTCATTTTAGCGTTAAGAAATTAACTTAGTGTATTTGATGTACAGTATATTAAATGCATCCATGATTCAGTTTTAAGGTGTTATTTTGCAGCTCTAAATCAGTTACCCTAGTAACCATACGAAATAAGCATAAATTGGTATACATGTAATTTTCAAATTTGATTATATTTACTCTACTTTTTATATAGCTTCATGTTTGAAGATACATCGTTAGGAGAAATGTAAAGTTTGTTCGTGAACGCGTTTTATGATTTTGTGATAAAAATTTATCCCATTTGCACAATTTGATGCATGTGTAGGACATCAACTGCAATATAACAATCATATTAATGGATGTATTCGATATTTGAAATGCAACAATTTAATCGCTATATAACAGAGTGGGGTAGACGGTGTTTTTACGACAATGTCGGCGATTCATGCCATTTTCCGATTTTTATTTCATAGAGGTATGAAGAAGACGAATCGGCAATCAGAAAATCGGAGTTTGTAGATTACTTCCATTTTAATCAATTAAAATTTGAATCCATGACGGAAATACAGGTTTTTAATCTTCTTAATAACAGCAAGGTGACTTTGTTTACATTCACTTTTTGAGCTCGTGTCATCTGTATCAGCTGTTCATTGTACGCTTGGCCTGGTGTAAGCACTAGTGTACGATGACATATCTGCCGACATGGCGACATATTTGTGTTGATTGTCGTGGCAACTGCTCAGCACTTGCCAACACGTTTTGTCATTTTACTCGTTTGGCAACTTCTTTACTAGTGTAACTGTTTTGTCATCCATATTGGCGAGTGTCTGGCTTTTGGGACAATTAATATTCCATACCGATATCAAGCCGAGTTTGACGCTGTACAGGTCAAGGGGTCGCGGTGGCCGAGTGGTTAAGATGTCCCGACATATTACCACAAGCCCTCCACCTCTGGGATGCGGGTTCGAATCCCATGTGGGGCAGTTGCCAGGTACTGACCGCTGACCGGTGGTTTTTCTCCGGGTACTCCGGCTTTCCTCCACCAACAAACCTGGCACGTCCTTATATGACCCTGGCTGTTAACAGGACGTAAAACAAAAACAAAAACTGTACAGGTGTGATGATTAAATGACCTTTGAAACCATAGTAATATTTTACGACACTTTTCTTGGTAGAATCATTGATTGGTGACGAAGACTAAGGGTTTATACACTAAAGCAGTCTGTGGCTAATGTTGACGTTGGAATGAAAGTAAGCTTTTTGTGAAGTACCTCAATATAGGGTAAAGGAAAGTTTAATACTCCTGTTTATTCATCTTTACAAATATCGGGTATTATGTGGAAACTTGGGTTTTCCCTAGGTAGGGCCATATAATGAGAAATTTAGGTGAGCTGAATGCCTGCATTAAATTCGGCTGTGAATTTAGCTTCACTCCTAAACTGATAACCAGTCTCTAGAATATTGGGAGAAAAAAAATCAATGAAAATTGGCTCGATTGTGTTGTCTCTACTACATGTCTGATTAAATTTCAAACTAGGGGAAGATAATCTTGTGAAGAGGACCTCTTATTAACAACTATGGGTATGTTATTTGTATATAACTGTAATCGCCTTTGTCTTAATGAAGTTTCGTTAAATATCGTTTTGGTTTCAAACTTGGCTCGCTATCACTGTGGAATGTTATGGTAATTGTCTCAAAAGCGAGACACTGTCCAATACGACTGATATAGGCCATGCGTAAGGATGGCAAAACAGTTGCTCTAGTAAAGCAGTTGCCAAACGAGTAAAATGACAAAAAATGTTGCAAGTATTTTTTTTACTGAAGTAGTTGCGATGACAATCAACACAGATGTGTGTCCAACAGTTTAGCAAAGTAGTTGCCATATCGGCTTATATGGGCCATCGTACTGGTGAGGTCTTATCATAATAAAACTGCGTTACCTGGAAAATCAAGTGGCCGGACAAGTAACAACACATTTTACTACAGCACATAGGACTATACTAATAATCAACTGAACAAGGACATTCCATTATTATCAATACATACAAATATATAAAATATGGCGAGCAAAAATTAAAACTACGGGCGAGTTTCATAATATCTCATATGAAATTAAAACAACTTTAAGACACTTTTTATTTACAATAATTACAAAAACCTACTTTTAAAAGAATCGGACGTCAAAATATATTACAATCTAGCGGAGGCCGCCATTTCGTCCTGCCGTCCTCGAAATTATGAAGTCACGTCTTTTTCCCTGACGACATTTTATTGACGACAGTTCCTGTCTTGATGTTTTATATGTATGTTAGTTTATGTGATAGTAAATAAAGATCAGGTTTCTGTTGGGTATTTAATCATTTATCCGCCTACGACTGCAATTGAAAAAATAGATTGATACAGGGTACATTCCCGGAATGTATGACGTTGTACGCATTGCTTAGTTTCGTATTCCCTTTGATTGCAGCTGTTGCGAGTTATCTCCCTTAATGGAATAGAAAAGAAAAAAAATACTGTTGTATTAAATAACTGTGAACAATTTTGATTTCGACAAGTACATTGATACCAGACAAGTACTTTATTTGTTAAAGCTAAAGAACCAGGTAACCTGGGGCCCTAAACATAACTATTATTGAGCCTTAAGTTAGGATTAACACGAATAGCGTTGGACCATAGCGTACTTACATTATCAACCCTGTGCAATACAAAAACAACAACAACAACAACAAAAAGATAAAATAAAAAGAGACAAATTTTTCTTTGGCAATGTTTTTATGTCAAACACATCTTGTTAAGTATATAAATTGGTACAACTTTATTTAATAATATGTGCAAAATATCGTAATGTTTATAAAATCTCTTATTGAATATAAAAGATATCGTCTATATTATATCTGAAGGATGTATTCTTCTGAGGTTTCAGTGATCAAAAAAGTTATGAGATTTTCAAATATAGTTTATCAATATCTGTAGCAAGTTGCCAGATGCAAATTTTGTCAAAAAATTACATTTCTATTTTCAGCCGATTTTTTTATACAGGAATTTTAAGAAATGGCCCATTTGGCGGCCATTTTGAAATTGTGTCTTTTTCCTCTTTGAGTAGAGCCCCAGTTTAACCATTTTTTACTGAAATTGTCTTTACCTAAATCATCACTGCACCAGCATTTATAGCTGTATCGAGCTTAATTTTGCTGTTAATCTTTACTAGGTTCGTGGTTATTAAAATATTGAGTATTATTGTGTGAAGTGATACGCTTTTGTCACTTTATATTTACATTTAATGGTAATTTGAGCACTTTTATTTTTTACTCTAAAATACTGAAAAATAACACATATTCAATTGGGGCAAAAAAGTAAGCACACTGACCCCCCATTTTTCTGCCTAATTTAAAAAAGAACAACCCATTCCCTATTGATATGCAAAATATTAACAAAAGTTTAATATCACAATTGTTTCTATAAAGGGTTAAATTTGGCAAAAGCGGCTGAAAATGGTCATTTTGTAGCTCAAAATTAAGGGGTAGGGGTATAATATGTTGTTATTCTGAGAAAAAATATCAGTCTTATTAATCAAAACTTGTATATTCTTAAAGAAGACTACAGGAAAATAAATTCTTCAAACTTCCATACATATCAAACATCTCATTAGGAAATTATGGCTTTAAACTCTTGTGTATACACTGCCCTTCAAAAGTTCTGTTACAACTCTCTTAATTCTGCATAAAATTATTTTTGACAAAATGATTGGGGATAGAAATTTTTTGTCATTTGTTTTAAATGACGTAAAGAGGGATAATGCTACTTTGGTGTTTTAACACAAATAATTTTCCTAATAATGTCCTAAAAAAGGCTTTTATTAATAATTCAATTATTTCAAATTTTAAACATACCAATCAAATGCCTAAAAATAGTAAAAGAAACTCACATATGGACAGTATTTCCATGGAAATTTAATTTAAAATGACAAAATCAATCACTGCTCACCATGTGTCATCATTTTTGTTATTCTTAAAGTATGATTTAATTATGAAAAAAATTCATGTAACAAAATGCAGCGATTATCTAGAGAAGACCGTTTCCAGTGTGTTTTTTACCATCGTAATGGTGTTCCGGCGGCACAAACTGCAACGATACTTGGAACTAGCAGGTAAGTGATCATTGTTTTCCTTGAAACTTTTGAGGATTTTGCAATTCACAATTTGGTATGCAGTTTAAAGTTTGACCATTTCTCTTTTGTTACAGACAGAACGTGTACAGGGCTATTAAAATATTCCAGGATACGGGTAACTACGAGATTCGGGAACGTTCTGGTCGGCCACGTATTTCTACGGATTGGGATGACAGATTGCTAGTCCGGGCCAGTCTAAGAAATCGTAAGCAGACCGTTCCTAAACTTCGAACTGGATGGATCCAAACTGGTGTTGTGGCATCCAATACAACAGTGAGGAGAAGATAACACAATGCAGGGTTGAAGAGTTGTTTTGCTGCCAAAAAAACCACTCTTACCCATCGTCAGAAGAGGTTGGCATTTGCACAGAATCACGCAAATTGGACCTGGGTGGACTGGTCAACAGTTCTATGGACTGATGAGTCAAGATTCATTCTCTTCCAAACAGATGGCAGAACGTATGTGAGAAGAAGAGTGAATGAACAATTACATTACGAGTGTGTAGTGCCTACAGTTAAGTTTGGTGGGGGTGGTGTGACGGTTTGGGGCGCTATGTCTTTCCGAGGGACTGGATATCTTACTCCTTTGAAAGGAAATCTCAACGGAATAAAGTACATTGACATTTTAGAGAACAGTGCAATACCATCAGCACATCTGCTAGGCTACGGCAATAACTTTTTCTTCCAGGATGATGGTGCCCCATGCCACAGAGCCCGTATAGTAACTGAATGGAAGGATGAAAACAATATGCAGTCTTTGGAATGGCCCCCACAATCCCCTGACCTGAACCCAATTGAAAACCTGTGGAGAGATCTTGGTATGGAAGTCCGCAAGCACAAGTGCGGAAACCTTGGGGAACTGGAAGCTGCATTGCAGCTAGCATGGGATGAGATACCTGCTAGAAGATGTAGAACATTGATCAGAAGTATGCTTGACCGCATACAGGCAGTACTTAGAGCACGTGGAGGATATACCAAATATTAACAGAATAACAAGATTTTTTATTTTCAAAAAATATTCCAATTTCATTACAATACATGAACTCAGGGCCATTGCATTATCATGAAAAATTGTAAAAGTATTTGGACAATAAAATATTCACGTGATAACTAAATGAATATTGAATTTTTTTTTTTTTTTAAATTTATTTATAAAAAATGCATGTGTAACAGAACTTTTGGAGGGCAGTGTATGGTCAAAACGGCAAAAATCCCCAAAAATCTAAGATTTTGTCAACTTGGTATCTTTGAGTGACAATAGCTAAAAAACAAGCACACCGAAATATGTTTTTTCTTCCATTTTCTTGTATGGTATGAACTCCTATTTCCAAAAATCTATATGAGAAAAAAATCAATACAAGAATATTTTGACTTCTCAGAGGTGTACATCCTTAATATTTACAGTTTGCACTGACATGGACTCAATAACCATGCGTTCTAGTATTATCATTATCAGTGTATAATGTTAGCACAACACGCGCGGCGATTCTATTGTTACGTGAATAGTCGATGACGTAGCAACGTGGGGTCATGACCCCACTTTTGGCGGGAACATATGAATGACTCGATTCCAATCAGCTGGTCAACCGAATTCGTTGACGGGAGAGAGAAAATATGGGTATTTGAATAAAAAATATGCAACTGCAGCGGGAAAAAATATTCATTTACTAGAAAACTGTAAATATAAGGAATAGATGTTTATTTTTTTTGAGGTTATGAGGGTATAATGATAATGGAGCCCGTGTAAAGTTTATGTAACCTGGCTTCGCCGGGGTTATATAATTTACACGTACTCTCATAACCTCAACAAAATAAACATCTATTCCTTAAGTATTGTCCTATCTTGAATGTATTTTAGATCCACCTTGTTCCGTTAACACATTTCAAATTGACTAGCCATATATCAACAATGTTGTTTGAGTTTGGATATAAAGTCACCATTCAAGGTTTTCCGGATTATAGACCAAACTTTAATTCAATTGAGGATTTGATGGTGGAATGTAAATCGCATTTCGTCTTGATCTCTTGTTTGATAAAACTTCAGTGTCAACCATTTGCATATGGTCTAGGAATCTTTCCTCTGTCAAATTACTTTCGGATGGAAGAATTTTAGTAAGACTATTCGCCCCATGGAAATTGCCGCTTGTTGAATCTTTCTGCACCTGTGGAGGCGCGTTAGCTGGTAATAGGTCATGAACTGATTTACGAGAACTCACACATTTTTTCCGCAACACAATGTCTGACGGATTGTTAGGAATGCCAGCATTGTTTTTAAACGCTTCATATTGTGCCTTGGTGTCGTTCCGAGCGTTCTGTTTGCATTCTCCCATCTTGGTATCAGGAGTACGATTTTCCCTTTCCAGTTTCGCAATATTTGCGGTTTCATCAAAAACCTGAACAGCGGTACCAGATTGCAACACATGTTTACATTCTTCAATTTGTTCTATGGCACTGTCGTACCTTTTCTGGAGTTCCTCCTTATACTTCAAAGACTCTCTGTTTTGTATTTGGAGACGGCTTCCAATTGATTTTATTTCGTTTCTAATTGTGACCAGTGTTTCTCTTTCTGTGTCGTTAATAAACCTCTGAATGCGTGATTTCCTTTGAGGCAATATATCTTCCAGTTCCATCTGCTTATGACCGTGGTGGATAGAAATGCTACATCTTATACAAATGAGTTCCTCGCAGCATGAACAGTATAGCACTACGTCTTTTTGCCTATGAAGAGGACATTTTGGATCTCCGTGTGGCCTGACAGCTATCTGGCCTATCCGGGTTGGTAGTTGGACGCTGGAAGTCATTATATCATTTCAATGTACTTCTGATATTCAATTGTGTACAATCTCCCTTCCTTCCGAACAGTAGTCACCCTACAACACAAACACATATAATTCGGTATGAAGCACGAGCTCCTGATATTGGACACATAAATTCACCTGCTTTTTAAACGTCTCCAGTTGCAGAGACTATATATTATACCGATACCTGACTGACATTATATCAATAAATACTATCTTGTTAAAGCCCCATTATGTTTTTGGGTGAAAAAATATCGTCATAAAGTACCAAACTTTGCTGAATACTAGAGCATATATCCTTATGAAAATATCCGCTAATAAAAAATGCCCAACATTTCCATGTTTTTAAAAAGCAATAGAAAACCCCTCTTCAAAGAGGGGGAAATCCGTAGTTCCGCCCCAGAGCCAAAACAATCTAGTACGCATGTGTAGGCACAAAAAAGTGGAATTTCCCTAACAAACTTCAACACATCGTGCATGGCGAACGCACTGAAGACTCGCCAAATACGTGTCAGCGAACACACATGGGTCCGTTCTTCACCACGTGTACGTTCCTTCAAACAACGACAATTTAACGATCAAAATGCATTGTTCGATCGCGATCGACTGCACGTTACGATCCCACGCATTCCACGCGTGGACCTACAAATACATCTTGTACATGCATGTATTTACATGTATTTTCTATATAAAATTAGGCTAAAACTATTCAAAAAGTGTTTGTTCTTGAATGGAAAGCAAGCAATTAACAAAATTATAATTACAATGGTATTTGCTGATCTTATTATTTTGTAATAAAGATTTATAGATGCCTATAGTGTCTAATCTAGCTTTATTGAAATGTACATCGAAATCGAACAGTTTGTGTACATCGAAACCGAATACACGTACGTTTGTGTTACCTGATGAGGCCTCCCACGGGGTGACTCGCCAAACTCGTAAACAAATGAAAGTAAACACAAACACGCCATGACGTTACCTGCTATATAGATATTACACTTTGTTTCTTTTTATAATAATACAGCGATGTATACATACATACATACGAAGTCTGGAAAGCCTACATGTTCTACTCCATCGAAGACCGATCGCGAACACGAGACAACAGGGTCAACGACATTATCGGATATATCAATGACAAGTGATCATGATTATGAATTACTAACTGAGTACAATCCACATTGTAGCATAAGATCATTATTATGAACTTTGTAATTACTACATGCACAAATATATATACATAATATATGTTTATGCTACATGTAAAGATACATGTATATGAAACACAGGTGTTTGGATCTATAGACTTTTTTTTCTCTCTATATATATACATGTACAAATGTATATGTAATACTGTGTCAATATATAAAGAGAGAAAACTGTCTATAGAGCCAAACACCAGTGCATGAACCACATATGTAGGCCAATGTGATGCATTTTTATCTTATAATTCATTGCATGCACGGGACAGGAAAAGGAATGCATGTACAAAATGTAGAATAGTTTGGTTTGATTGAATAGTACTAATTAAAAAAATGGAGTATAAAAACAGTCCGTTAATGATTTCTATACAGTTCATCAAGTGAAGAAGATCTGGTGGAGAAGTATACCAAAACAGCTAAAGAAAACCTGGATCAGTCCTTCATTAAAAGAAGAGAAAATGGGGCAAATATCCGTTTAGATAAGACTGGTAAAGTCTTAGCAGGCATCACGAACTTATTTTTTCTCACATATTCTATTTAGCGCATAAACTTTTAGACTTGCTCCATAAATCGAACTTTTCCTATGAAAACAAATGGGCTGAATACTAATAAACATAATTCGCGTTCAGCGTAAAATGGAATGCACACTCGTGAAATTAGAGAAATTTCAGTTTCAATTCCCTTTTCCTTTTTACTACGTACATGTAAGAATTACGTACCGACGGCAAATGATAGTCCACCAGGTAGTATCAAGGGTCAAAATGATATATGTTGTGTCTTTTTAATGATGAAACTCTAATAGTCTGACAATATTTATATCCCCTTAGTTCACTCTAATACTGACGTTTGTACTAATATAAATGCGAGTCTTTGATTAGTTTAATTCGCTCCGTGTACACAAAATTGTAGGCCTATATTTAAAAATGCCCATACGATAATTAAGACTCATGCACCTGGTAATCACTACTTGATGTATATAATGATCCTTTTCTAAATACACGTTAATTATACAGAAATGAAATCTCGACTGGTAACGGTATTAGCGTCGATTCCAGCGTCGATTCCAGTGATCTTTCATCTATATGTACATGCATACTATCACATATTTCATACACGAATATCGTTATAAAATACCCAAAGAATAAATAGAAAGCAGTTATAATACATGTATATAAAAAGCTATTATATTTAGTCCACCTCTTTACGTACATTTATATGTTCTAAGTATTTAGATATACTGTGCTCTCCTTACTCTCAAATTATGAAAAAATTGGTAGTATCATGGTATTTATTTATCTATATATAGTTTTGGATTAATACTGTATTTATCTCAAATTATTACACGAGAGGAAAGAAAATCAACCGATCATCACCAAAAATGACACGGCCACGTGTTTATATTTGTACGATAAAATACCCCATATGGTGCCCCATGTATGCATTTCACTATTTAAATCCACTATTTTTCGATTAATACGTATTTTGTATTAAGCTTTATATAAACTAAATGTAACCTTTGACAGGACACATTTATAATCAGTGAAATCTAATATGTATCATATACAAAATGTATACTAAAACAATTATAGAACATTGTTTTGTTCACCGTTTCCTCAAAACTGCCCTCTGTCTCGGCCATGCTTGTTTTGTTTACTATATCCGGGTATCGAACATCTACGTATACACGAAGTATTTTTAACTATGCAAATCAACCCGTTCTATTTTAAGAATTCTTTACTAATTGATTATTGCGTAATTATCTTCATTGGAAAGAAACCAAATGAAGAACCTTTCATAAGGGATGTGTAACGACTTGTTTCGCTACGACCGCAGTCATTAGCGTAGAGTAAGTACGTGTTAAATACGCTTATGCAAACAAACGTATAACAGATATCGTATTTAATTAGATTGTAACAATATCATGCATGATGTTGTACATTATAAGCGCGTATAGACACTACAATCGGGTATTGCGTTCAATATCATGTGTCAAGGTCATTGTTGCCTTTGCTGGGAAACGAAGAATACTAAATATTCGTAAAACAATATTAGAATGTTAAATATTAGATTCATGTTAAGCTTACCTGTAAAGCCTTCTCCCGCTGTGTGGTTGATTCCGTTTGTTTACTTATATGTCAATTACGGAAGCACAGCACACATATGAAATATTCCTTCACCATTTCGCCGTTGTTACACGGTCATTTTGCCATTTTGACAATGTCATCTGTCGTGGATGAATTCATCGCAGTTTGAACGCTACAACACCACGTCTATGTAGAAGATATTCAGTAGCTCTCAGGCCTATTTGAGTTGATAGCAGTTTGCTGAAGGTTATCGTATCAGCTCAGAAAGGTCATATCTGACCTATGAATGTGTACAATCTCAGCCTCGTCAGAACGGTAATCGGTATTTGTTATAAAAACGAGTACATAAATCAGTACAAGCACACAATCTTTATGAAGATCTTACAGCGTGAATGCAAATTGTCCGATCGCCAGGTGTAATATAGCCACGCCTCGTGCCCGCAAACGGACGTGTACCTGGTCATGTCGGAGCAAACGTAGTAGCATACACAATATCAAATGCAAAGTCACGTGCGTTTTGATTGACAGCTTGCGACCGTCAATTATCTCCAGCTAAAAAAGATAACGATGAATCTTAGGTATACATAAATATGTCCGACCCGCAAATACTACACGTGTAATGTATCACAGGTATTGTAGTCATCACTATGTGTCAACGTAAACAAAATAAAAAATATACGTAAAACGAAAGTAGAATCTCGAATAATAATTGTATTGTAAACATGTCTGTGTTGATTTCTTTCATCGCTTGGTTACCACTCTATTCAAAACTCCAGCAACGACTATAGGTGAAAAACTAGACCAATACAGAGTAAATTCTCGGAATTCATGACGTCATACGCATTGCATAGTTTCGTTTGCACAATGAATTTTGTCGTTGCGAGTTATTTCCCTTAATGTACTAGATTGATAGACTGTATCTATCCGTCATCAAACTGAATTAACTAGCGAAATAATTGCTATATGTTCGTACCTCCATCAGGGCCTTGTTTTCTGTTTACCCTTTTTCAAAATTGCTCCGCTCCCTACCGATTATTTTCAAAATTTAATTGCCGAGAAAATATTATATCATTGAACTGGTGCACTACGACATTTACCTTGGCTAATATATAGGTTCCGTTTACAAAACTGTGCGTCTGTGGTTAATATTGCATATGAGATATACATCTGGCCAACGTATCGGCTAATAACAAAACGGTAAGAACATTAGTCACATGTTTAGATATATAAAAAAGTCCTATAGAATATACGTAAGATATACGTAAAAAACGAAAGGACATACTTCATTCTTCGCGTCTATGAAAATGATTGTCCTTTCGCTTTTTTTTGTTTTTTTGTTTTTTGTTTTTGTTTTTACTTTATAGACGTTGATTTTTTAAGATTATGCAAAACTAATCTCTAACTCTAACCAATGAACATGAGTGTAACAAATAAAATAATTATAAAGTGATACCTAATGAAAAATATTAATTTTGATATATATTTTTTTAAAGTTTGAATGTATTTCAAATCAACCTTGCTTTGCTTGCCCTACATCTGGCACAATAATGTTTTCATAAAAAATTATCAAATTAAAGTCGTCATTTGCATTTTGATATGCGTCTCTGTACATATTACCACCCAAGACCTTAAAGCTGACAATGCAAGTTAAAAACATGCATTTGAAATTTAAAAAAAAATATTAACGAAATATTTTTTTCCAAAATTGTTTCTGAGACATCCCCTAGTTATCACAGTGTGGTATCTAAGGAAGTGGCAGCCATTTTTCTTTTGCTCTGCTTAGTAACCTTCACTGGCCAACCCCCTATATAAAGCACGGGACACTTGACACACGTGTGTCATTCTTAACATGTCTTGTCTCAGATACACATGCCCCGATATTGGAAATAACAATATCAAATTGAAAATAAACATTGCACTAACCTGCCAATATTTCATTGAAGTAATAGATGAATGTGTTGTCAGCTATATCCCAACATATGTCCAATACGAGCTAATAAAACACTTCAATTTACACGAAGTTTTACATGTACATGTACATCGACACGTGTGTGTGATAGTTGTCGCTCGTTCGGGTCAGGTACGTAGTCACGTGTATACGGTCAGTTGAGTGCATCGGGTACGATGACATACGTGGAGATATGTGGACGGATTATTGTTTGGATTTCTATTCACTTGCGTTGAAATTTTATTTTGAGAAACATCTAAATGACAACTTAGAGGAATTGACATGTTAATTGCTAAAAAAGGTCCCATATAGTTTTACAAGTGAGGGTTTTGTTCACCTATTTGTAGGTGATATATACTGTGGAATGCTAGGTGTATAGGTACATGAATGAGCGCACGTGTGTCGATTCACGCGCTTTATATAGGGGTCGGCGAGTCGTCGGAATGTAAAACAAAAATGGCTGTCCTCAACCGGGGAATGTCTCATAAACGATTCTTGAACAACGAGTATACTTATTTCAAAAAAGATCATTTTAATAATTTTAACTTGCATTGTCAGCTTTAATTTAATTGTGGATTTATAGTGAAATGCTAATCGGATTTCGCCTTGAACTCCATTTTGGTAAAAACCTAAGAGTCAACAATTTGCCTATAGTCAATGATTCGTCCTCCGTCTATCGACTTTAAGAGTAAACCATTTCAGCGGAACTAAAATGTTCTAATTTTCGTTCCTAGCTTTGACAAGGGTATCTTTTTCTGCGTGCCTTGCTTTATGACAATATCTCTTCCCATTTCACGGAATTAATGGTCTACCGTTATGGATGAAAAAACTACATTTAATACAAACGAGTTAACCGCAATTCTAACAGTATAATAATGGAGCGGCTAAGGTCGATTTTTCGGCAAAATCGTTCAAAGTTTGAAAAAAAGCATGAAATTTTGCATATGGCTTCTTTAGGACATAAGGTTTCAGGAAAAAATGGACCCCAAAAAATCATGGCCCCTAGCGGCCGCCACATTGGTTTTCAAAATGGCCGCCAAAAACCACCTTCTGTGACCCATAACTCACGTTCTATACCAGCTAAACCCAAACTTTAAACGTCTACACCCACATTATTGATACTTAGGAACATTCTGGTAGTGTTAAACTTCATGTAGAAGGACCGCCATTTTGTACTTCAAGATGGCCGGCAACGTTGCGAGCTATATCTTCATATATCATGTATTTAAATGGATAAGCTGACTTTAAGTAAATATAGTGAGAGTACTTATATTTGTGTAGTGTTTGATACATAAATATTTTTATTCTTATTTTAATTTCAATATGATCGCCATTTTCAAATCCAAGATGGCCGTTTAAATTAAAGTTGTTTCCGTTTTTCACTCTGTAAGTGATCGAGCAAAAAATCTAGTTAACACTCTGAAAATGTTGATATATATGAAATGCCTTAAATTGCAACTCTGCAGGCGTCATCAGAGGATCATCTTTCATGGGCTTTATCGAATTCTCAACTGGAACATCCTCAAAGTCGCAAGTCAACAGCGATTGACCAAATCACTGCCCATTTGCAAGTAACACCTAACTAATACCGTTTCACTTCTACTCCGATCAATAGGGCGCATTCTCTTCTGATTTTTGACAGTAAATCCAGTTGATTTCTTGTCACTACCCATTACTTTCAGTGTTGGCAATAGCTTTTAAGTTGAACGTGAAGGAAACAGGAACACCCATTCCTACATTCTAGGGTATTAGTATCTTCTACCAAAACTTAATACTTCGTCTTTCTCCTTTCAAATCCTTCCTCATAGCGTAACTACTTTGGAACTGTCAAGTCATCCATAACCATTTGATAACATCTAGACACACATTTCACCTTACGGTGTCTGAGAACACAATCCACCTTATTTCTCATGTGTATGTATAAATTCCTTCTTTAGATCATACAGACGTCTGTCATCCCTATCTGCCTTTAGCAAATTTGATGAAAGTGTTTTCTTTCAGTGGCGAGGGCTTCTTTGGGTTTTTTTTCTCGTTTCATAATGTCTGTCTATTTACTTAGCGCCTTGTCATGGCAACCGCTATACTATTTTAAAGAGCTGGGGTTGTAGAACACCAGAGAGTTCTTGGTGGCACAATCAACAGCCTGCGCTATCGGTCCCGTTTTTGTCATATATCGACGTCAACCAGAACTAAATTCGGCAAAGTTCAAGATGACCAATATCTGACTAAGTTAGTTTGCTGTCTATGTGGTCCTAATATTGTTTATACTCTCTATCATATCCATTATTTACACTTAGTTTGAAGGCTTATTGTTCTTCTGTTGCGATATATTTTCACCAAGTACTTGGTGCCGTATGCATGTTTTACTGACGGTGGCTATGCGTTTTAGGTGGATTTAGTTTGCACATACTGCACTAGTTTAATTCAACTCCATCATCTGTCTTGCATTTGCCAGCTTCATCTCCGGTAATGAGATTGGGAGTTCTAGCTCGGAGGTTCAGCTAACATTGGTAAAGGTATGACTATCTTCGCAAGGACTTGTTTGGGGTTAATTCTAGTGCCACTACTGTAAAACTGACAGACGTACCACAAGGGGTAATGTCAGACGAGGTAGACATTCAATCTTTGGTGGCAAAACCTTGCCATGAACTTACTTGGAGTCCTTCCTTAAGTGGAGTCTCCTGATGATGGAGTCATTCGGGATTACATCGAAGCAGTTTCTCTGACATTTTATCTGATTATTAACAATAGAGGGAATATCTTCCCCTGAATCCACATCAAATTGCCTGAGATGCGGTTGACGGCCGGGCATGAACGTGGTTATGCAATATAAGTACGACCATCTCATCCATGAAGCCTCCTTTGGAAGACGAATCCCAAATGATAGCCTTGTATTAAGTACTTCTGCCTGCAGGTCTGATATTTCTCCATCACACCAAGTATCTCTCAGATGACTGCCATAGTGATTTTGGTTAAATGTTTTCTGATAATTCCCTGGCTGTGGTTAGGAATAGAGGGATGATATCATCCATATGCATTAAATAGTTTCAGTCATAATACACCATTTGAAGCCTTGAATGCCTTCTTGCTTTAGCCAAAATATATCCGTTAGCCGCCATGAATATTTCCATTCTTCTGGCAAATAATATCTTACATTCCACTTTCATAAAGGAGATGATCCTCAATTGGTTTTGAGGAAACACCTGCTCTGCTCTCTACAGTTTATCAGATAGCATACATGTATCTTTCTTCCGAATGACATTAATGAGTATCTACAGTATCTTCTATAAGTTTTTATCACATCTTGCATTTGTAGACAGTATAAAGTATACCAATCGGTTATTGTGATGATGTAATGAAAATCTCCTTCAGAAAAGGTTATTTCCAATTACATGATAAGACGATTTCACAGATCAATTTGTGATGTTTTCTCTAATTAAATATGAACTTACATTTTGTGTTAAAAAGTCTCTGCCCAAGCCTCATGTTAGAGTTAAAGCACTGAGTTCTTGTATGAATGTTATTTCCATAATGGCAAATATTGCTATAGTGTAGAATGTGATTCTATAACTATAATTTTCTTTAGGCATGAAAATGGATGTGAAACATGAATGTGTATCAAGCTGCTGTACACAGAAATAGTTAAAGGTCCGATACCTGTCCAAAAGGATGAAATGATAAGGACGACGTCGGGGATCATACACGACCCGCTTTTTGGAAGTTAACGTTTTCATTCAATTCATCTATTCATATTGATTTAGAGAATAATGCTAAGTGTAAAATTTACAGAAGTTAATAACATTTGGGACTCAAGTTTTAAAGTAATGTTTCATAAATTATCAGCCGTTCCGGTTAACTTATGTACATTTAATTAAATGCTTCCGGTCATCTTGAATTTCAGATTGGCGGCCATTTTGAAAACTAAATAAGAATCGAATTGTTTTGTAACAAAAGCTACAAAAAATAGATACTCACTGTATTTGCAGGTGTCTTATTTGCTTAAAGTCAGCTTAGGCAATCATTATATTATTATAATATACAGATATACATGTAGACACATGTTGTAAATTTGGCGGCCATCTTGGAATGCAAAGTGACGGTCTTTCTACATGAAGTTTAACACTACCAGAATGATCCTAAATATCTATGATAATAAGTACCAATAATATGGGTGTAGACGTTTAAAAATGTTGCTTTGATTTTTTGTTCGATAATTTACAGAGTGAAATTTGGAAACAAATTTAACTTAAACGGCCATCTTGGATTTCAAAATGGTGGTCAAGTTGAAATTAAAATAAGAATCAAATTATTTATGTATCAAACACTACACAAATATAAGTACTCTCACTATACTTGCTAAAAGTCAGCTTATCTATTTAAATGCATTATATATAAAGATACAGCTCGCAAACTTGGCGGCCATCTTGAAATATAAAATGGCGGTCCTTCTACATGAAGTTTAACACTACCAGAATGTTCCTAAGCGTCAATAATATGGGTGTAGAAATTTAAAGTTTGGGTTTAGCTGGTATAGATCGTGAGTTATGGGTCACAGAAGGCGGTGTTTGGCGGCCATTTTGAAAACCAATATGGCGGCCGCTAGGGGCCATGATTTTTTGGAGACCATTTTTCCCCTGAAATCTTATGTCCTGAAGAAGCCATATGCAAAGTTTCATGCTTTCTTCAAACATTGAACGATTTCCATGCTTAGCCGCTCCACTATAACACTACTTCTTGAGTCTATGAAGACGTAGGTTGTTATATTTGTTGCTGCTGTTCCTACTGCATGATCGTAAAAGGAAACTAAATGTAGGACCTTATTATTTCTCTTCTTCTAAACCTTACCGACTTGTGGCCTTCGTTCAAACGCTCATTCCTTTGACGTAGGCTCTGGGTTTTGTCCTCTTGTCAAAACACACCATAGTCTATAAAAGTGGTAGTTTCTGCTCCTGCTCAGTGCTCAGCATATTGGGAGTGAGACGACTTGTTTGCCCTTTGACAGTATAATGTGATCGGAACGGGGTGTGCTTGCTTGATGCCGTTGTGTAAGATACCGCTATAAAAAGGACAAAAGTTTCACTATATCACAACGAGGCCGTCCTTAAACGACACTTGCTGTTGAATATATTATACCAAACCAAATTGCTTTACGTCCTATTAACACTATATATAGTTATACTGCAATGTCGGGAGAAAATAACACACACAAACTCCCATGGTAGCGTTGATTAATTTAATATATGCAATATCTATATATTTACACTTGCTAGGCTTGTTCACTATATGCAAATACTAGCCGAATTTGTTTACCATAACTGCATGGTAACATTGAAATTTGAACTTGCGTATGAAAATGTTCTTTGCAACGTAAAGGGTTACTTTTTTAAAAGAAACATGGCTTTGTTTTTTATCATTTTGACGCAACATTACGTGTATATTGTTGTTTTTCATAGAATTACGGAAAAAAAATAAACAATATATACATGTTTTATGTTTATATATGATACAAACATTTTTTTAAATTAAAAATTGTATAAAGAAACCGGAAAAAATATCCAGACCGGGGCGACGTGTAGTGCTGTCATTTTTGTTAAAATGATAGATGTCAAATGTAAACATTACCTCTGTCTCTGTGTTCGTCCTACGATCGAGTCTTTGGAATGGACGGGCGTGAGACCTTCTGACAGAGGTCAGTTTTAAACATATCCTCTTGTCTTTGTTCTTTAAGAATTTAATTATGTGTATTATAAAACATGCACCGCTAGTAATCCACGTGTTGACAGTTACGCGTCACCACAAATACATTGTATCCATCGAACACAAGTGAAATTGTTCAATCTATCGATGGCGATGGATCTAAGCGTAGATTATATAATCACATGGCTCCCAAGGATGTAATATCGTCAAGTCAGACGACAATCCCAAACACATTGAGCTACTTGAACACCGATGTTTTGACTACTTCGGTAAACTCCAGTGTGTAAGCGTGCGTCAGCTTCGCCTCGCTGCACAATAAAGGTCACCGAGTTCACACATGTGGCCGAGTACAAATTATTTATGTCATTACGCCATATATTAACTGTAGCAAAATTGAATATATATTTAAAGTTCTGATCTGATTACATAAAATTATCACTGAAATTTACTTTGTTTGTCATGTTTATTTTACAATAAAATATTGAACTTTCTTGTCGTCGCGGATGAATAATTCTACGTAACGTGAAAAGTCATCATTCGCTGTTCAATTGAGTAAGCTCCTCCCACTTTTGACCGACTTTTTATTGAATTATTACGTCACTTTCAAATGGCGATTTTAATGCATAAAATATAAATAAAAAAAGTCGTGTGAGTGTAAATATAGGGGTTGGATTTCGTTTTTATGTTAACCATGCGTGTATGGTGCAATTCCATTAAGAATATATTCAATATGGGGCGCTATTCTTAGAGGAATTGCTTCATACAAGCATGGTTAACATAAAAACGAAATCCAATCCCTATATGAAAAGTAATTCTTACAGGTAACACATCTTTTCCGAATATTAAACGCATAACTATTGAGTACCACGTCAACGGAGATAACCTGTCTTACCTCTACACAGCACTAACACTGTCCGTCGTGCTCCACTGAACGCGTACACACGTCACAACTAAGGGATACTGAGTCACGAGCATTACATTGTACAATACTACCATATATTCAAAACAGCAAAGTCTCTGAATGTCAATAAACATCTATACAAACTGTCTATTCATTTTTAATGTTTTAATGCATTATTTCAATTTGACATATGACACTAAAATAAAAATAAAAATTGAACTATGAACTTGAATTGCTTCTTTCAGCTTTTAATTCTTTGGTGTTAATACTCTAGCTCCGATAAGTTTCCATATTCAAACAAATATGTATTGTTTGTCTTTGTCATTAAAGCTGGAAAAACACTATTTTGAAAACGTAGAAAACATTTTAAAAGATTTAGTCTCAAGTAACTGCTGTGAATGCATTAATACAATGATAACATTATTTACTACATTTTTGTTTTGTTTTAAGAAAACATTTACTCTGCGTACCTTTATATCCTTTGCCATGAACATTTCAATTGTGTTTTCTGAGTACACTTACGTTCTGAAATACGGATACTTAACAGTCTTAATATCCGACTTCTTTCCCCGAAAAAGCATTCTTTTCTTTTCTGCAACTGCAGAAATCCACAAAACATCGTCTGACTGAAGTCCGATCGTTGTTATTCTTTTTTTCTCTGTGTGTATAGTTCTTACGTATTGTCCTATCCCAGTGACCAACTGTACAGCGTTGCTGGACGTTGAAACTACAAGATTCCCTCTGCTGTCATAAACTGCACTGCAAGGAAAGTCAGTTCCTGTTCCGTTGTAGATAAACTTGAATCTAAGTTCCTGGTCATATACCATGATGTTCCCAAACCAGGCATCGTCATCAGAGTTGTATCTTCGTAGAACTGCATAGTTATCTGTGACGGGACACTGTGAAATAGATCCGGATTCTACATATTCGATTCCCTGTTGATCTATGTTTACAAAGGTTGAGACAACTTTTTGTCCTTCCGTTGTGTAAATTGTTATATCATTGTGTGAGCCGACCACCACATGTTCACTCTTTGAGATGCAGATGCACAACGGCGACGAATCAGTTGTAAAGCGTCTTACCGGATACTTGGTTCCTGCAAGGACTTCGTAAATAGATGTATCGTCTTCACAGGAAAACCAGACACAGTTTGTCTTTGGTGATAGGGTACAGCAGCTTATGGCACTTGTGTGTTTTATTTTCTGCTGGATTCGTCCTTTGAAATCTACCAATTGCATCTCATTGGATGAGGAATTGCTCAGCCACATCCCAGATGGCGATGGGCAGATTGACGTAACTTCAGATTTATGCTGGAAGTGCAGTTGTACCTGCGACTGGCTTGTTGTGGTAGACAATTGACCCAATATCAGTTTCAGCTGATCTATAACTAATTCACGGGGACGAAATTCCACATCATACAATACTGGATCTGTCGGAAGTTTGGGGACAAAATCAGAAACGCCAGACGCTTCATCATATACTTGGACGGATGAACCCGATTGTAACACATGTTTAACTGTTTCCAGCTTGTCTGAAAGAATATTGAATCTTTGTTCCAGCTCTTCCTTATACTTCAGCAGCAATTTCTTATTTTGATCTCGAAACTTGCCACTTTCACTCAAAAACTCCTGAATAATAATGTCAACTATGTTTTTACAATCTGCTCCTTGTTGCTTGATATGTTTGTCAATATCCTCAAAGTCTGATTCATTTTGAGTCAACATATTTTCCACTGATCTTAACTCCGTCTTTATGCGAACCAGAATATTATTTTCCGTGCTGGTTATGCAGTCACTAAGAACAGCTTTCTTCTGTTTTGTTATATCCAACAGTTCAACCAAACTGTGACCATGGTGATCTGTAATACTGCATGTAATGCATATCAGATAGTCACATTCCGAACAATACAAAACTACATCCTTTTGTTTATGGATAAAACACTTAGCGTCCCCTTTTTCTCTGACGGGCATCTGGCCCTTTTGGAAGGCTACGTCTGAGGCCATTTTGTATGTACGATACACTAGGTCTGTAAATGTAAAACTGCTATTATGACATGACTCCGACTTCTAAGCTAAAACTCATGGATGAATTCATTCGGCTGATTGTAAACACTATTATTATCCGACGACGAATGCATGTACACCTATACATTGCAAAATCTTTTCATATCTACTGGCGTAATAATTGAATTGAATAACGTTCTGAGCACATCCCCGAATACGGGTCAACACTACAATACGTTGTCTCTGAAGATAGCTCTACCTGTGTATACTATCACATGATCTCGAGACAGAAGTAGATAATAGACAATAATAAATTTTAATTACCTCATTAATCAGATCAACTACTATGGATTACGTCTACAACCTTGCATTGCTATCTAGATGAACTACGATGTTTTAAAACCGTAATACATTATAACCTTACCATCTAACTACACTATTGTGAAAACAAATATATCACATTGCACTGATTGTTGTTTTGTAAAGTTGTTATGATCAAAGTTATTCATACAACGACAAGATATGCATTAGGATTCGATCATATTCTCATTGGACAACTATCAAAAAGACATTGAGTTCTTTACCTTGGCTAAGACACACTGTAGTCTATTAAATGGTGGTACAGTACTTCTTCTCAGCTGCCAGTAAAAAGAAATTATGACGAGTGTTTTGCCAGTTGTCAGTTTGTGTAAGTCCAGTTGGAGTGTGCAGTTCGGTATCATTGTCAATATGTTTCAGTAAGAAAGTATTATAAACTGTTAAAAGTGATTCCGCTATCACAAGGAGACACAAAACGGGCAAAACTTATTGAATTTGAAAACGTGTTCTTAGATACTCAGGCGTTAAATTGTATCTACAAATAAAAAACAAATTTGGAGTTTGGGGCTGCCACTGTCTTTTATATCAAGAAGCAGAAAAGTAGACGCCATCATTTGACGTGCTTTTGTGACCCTCGAAAGTGGTATAAAGGTATAGGCCTTTGGCCGCGGATGATATGCACTTCCTCGAGTTGATAAATCACCGAATCCAACTGAAAACAGGTCGATATTTGTATAATATCAACCTATGACGGCCAATATACCCTTCCGAGAATTGTTTACTCCCGTAATGGGATGGTGTTATTCATTCATTTATTTATACATAATTACTATTTTTATTCACTTAATACTGCTACTAAAACATGTCATATATGTGTAGTATTTTTGAGGCTACACTACTATAAACAAATGTGTCCATCTTTACTAGAGTATTTGTAAACAAAAACCCCTAATTAACAAACAGACATACTAAAAACTATTTATTATTATATTTATCATAACATGTTCTCCTAAATGCATTACTACATATATTTTTTTAATTTAAGTGCAGTATGAATTGCTAAAACTGATCATTGTCTAATATAGACCCCTGTTTATTCCGGCATGACTGTAAGGCATTTGTCTTCTTTATTTATCGTAATTAAAACCTGTACAATACGGAAATCTGTTTAAAGCTACCGGCCAAAATACTGGTCGCGGTTAAATCCGATTTAGAGCAGTCATACTGTGTCCCTTTACACAATTTGAACCACAAATGACTTTTATGTAACTGTTTACATCGAATATGTTGACTAATATATAAATGCCAGGGACAGCTTGGTACCAACTGACATGCCTTGTAAAAAGTATCCACGTGCACAAATTCATGTATAGTTCTATAAATCATATTCAAGTGAAAATGCTATTTACTAAAAGCCCATAAAATTTGCAACAAAGTTAAATAGATTCAATATAAATCAGCGTTAAATACAATCATCATTTTATATGTCTTATCGGCTTCTTGACTAGGGCCATTTGAGTCGTTCAAGATAGACAATAAAATGATATTGGATTTTAGGGCCTGTAATAATATATATATAACAAGGAAGTAATACAAGATTCAGAATGGGCTTTTTTTGTTTGTTTGTTTTTGTATTTGGCCATGCGGGGCGGGCAGAGATTACATTCAAGAACTAGATCTGAGGTACAACATGTTGATATTTGACATATAAAATGGCATCAAGCAAACCAATAGGAACAGCAGACGGTCAGTGTTCCGTCAGGAAAAAGGGCGACTCAAGATGTTTCCTTCATAAATCTAAGGAGTTACTGCTATACTGTTCAGACTGTGATGAACTTATTTGTATTGTATGCAGCATTTCCACCCACGAAGGACATAGTCAAATGGAATTGACTGACATATTACCGAATAGGAAATCAAAACTTGAAAGTTTCATCAGTGACACAGAAAATATGATTTTATCAAATCAAGGAGGAACTTCAGTCAGTTGAAATCATGTTGAAATCAAGACATCACACGAATGATTATTTGTTGAAGTATAGAAAGGAATTGCAGGAAAGGTACGACAATACTACCGTACAGGTAATTGAATGTAAGCAAGTATTACTATCGGGTACCCCAGTACAGGTGTATGATGAAGTTTCATCTTTACATAAAAAGGTCCGTGAACCACCACCAGATAAGGTTTGTGAACCCTCACCAGATGAGGTCCGTGAATCATCACCAGAGAAGGTTTGTGAACCACTACCAGAGAAGGTTTGTGAACCATCACCAGAGAAGGTTTGTGAACCACTACCAGAGAAGGTTTGTGAACCACAACCAGAGAAGGTTTGTGAACCACCACCAGAGAAGGTTTGTGAACCATCACCAGAGAAGGTTTGTGAACCACCACCAAAGAAGGTTTGTGAACCACCACCAAAGAAGGTTTGTGAACCACCACCAGAGAAGGTTTGTGAACCACTACCAGAGAAGGTTTGTGAACCATCACCAGAGAAGGTTTGTGAACCACCACCAGAGAAGATTTGTGAACCACCACCAAGGAAGGTTTGTGAACCACTACCAGAGAAGGTTTGTGAACCACTACCAGCGGAGGTTATATATGTTCGTGAACCATCACCAGACAAGGTTTCTGAACTTCTACAAGAGGAGGTCCGTGAACGACCACCAGAGGAAGTCCGTGAACCACCGCCAGGGAAGAAATATGAATCGCCGCAATCGATATTTAAGAGACCTTCTATTCAGACGTCAGGCGGATCAACTCCAAAAGACCACATTCTTGGCGAGCCTACTGTACAGGTACGGTTTCAGACTCAAAATCCCTGTAGTGTAATAATTCCGGTGTCATCAGGTGTTTGGATCGGCGATTGTGACTCAAGAGAAATAACTCTAGTTGACTTCCGGGGTCATAGGAAGCAACACATCAAACACAAAAACCGCATACAATGTATGGCCATATCACCAACCACCAGCAATGTTTGGTTTGCCTGTTTTAAGGATTCCGCAATTTATGAAAAGATATCGGGATTGATCACCCCAGTCAGCCGCTTTGAATCCGAGTCATCAAATTTAAGCCTCTGCATAACACTGGATGAACAGGTCGTGGTAGGTTCACTTTACAATTTAACAAAATATTCAACAGATGGTCAAAATGTGGCCACTACACATTTCAGCAAGGAGTTGAAAAACTTACATGGTCTTGTGCCAAGATCAATATCACAGTGTCCAAAATCAAAAGACTTTGCAGTTTCGTTAACATGCAAGCTAGAAGATAGTGATTCCCGGCAAGGAAAGCTTGCAGTGTATGACCAAAACCTCTGCTTTAAGTTTTCATACAACCACTGTGGGTATCCGTACACGGGATATTGGTATCGACGAGGCGAAGGCCTGTCACAGCAGGGGAAAGTTTTGCAATATTTTCACAGTTTTAATGTCATTAATGTATCTGAAACTATTGGCCAGTTCAAGCTTATTATATATCGAGTCCGTCCGTATGCGATCTGTCAACCCCCAGCGTCATACATTTATGGAGGAATAGACAGGAATCCAGGATCACCTGTAGGGGGGTACCGCAATGAAAACGACTGTGAACTATTGTTCGTGATATTGAATTACTAGATTGTTCCAGGTTACCATTTTTGGGTTGTATAGACGGGTTATGATAGGGAAGTTTATGTTTAGGCCAATTTCATATTGTCGTGACCATGGATGTTTCAACAAGAAACTTAAAATTTAGCTTGTGTACGGGGGCTTGCTAAACTGGTGTACGCGGACTTGGTTTATGTGATAAAAATGGTGTACGGGGGCTTGGAATAATTAAAATGACAAACTTCACAATATATTTAAAACAGATAGCGTCTAGTCGTCCAAAAAACAGATGTAAAGTTTTCTTCCGACGTCTATGTCTTCGTAGATCTCATGTAAAGATGTCAATGGAATAGTAGGCCTTCCAGAAGAAGATGATGAATGTTGGTTGGTCTGTAGATTCTGTATACAAGATCAGTGTGTTTGTTTGCTGGCAATTTTGTTAAATTCTTTAACGGAGGGGATCATTTTGAGGAAGGAATTCCTGTACTTGTATTACACAACCATATAGCGCCGATTTCGATAAGAAATATAACTTCATCTGGTGGGATTCAAGTAATTTTACTATTGAATTGTATACCATGGCTACGAATACATATCTGTCATAGCGTTGTTTTGACATCGCGTTTGTACAAGAAAAACTCCAATCAGGTATATTTGAGCATAGTTAATTGTAATATGTAATGATATTTACGGTGCAATGTTTGACGGAAAGTGTGTGACTCTCACCAGCTGCAAAACTCGTTTACAGTTTTAAATATTGACGATGTATCATGCCAAAGAACTCTATAATTCGAGAATAGAACACGGAACTTCAGTTTAATGCACACTTGTCCAGATGTCACCCTTTACTGATATGGTTCCGTTTCTTACATTTTCCGTTTTAATTTTGCATCCTACATGTATCCTTATTTGTCAGATTTATTGTTTATCATTTGCTGTTATTTATCTTTATCTGAAGATAATGTTTTAATACTTTAATACTTTTAGTTGCCCAGACTTAAAAAATAATTGAAAAGAACAGTTTTTGCCTGAATTGATCAAAATCAAAATAATTAATCATTCTACATTGCGTATCGTTTCAATCAGTAGTTTGATAATCATATAGAACGCTATATATTGATATCTAGAAAGGAATATTTGGCTTAAAAAGCTGCGTTTCTCAACTCATCAACCAATTCGCCGTACAATCTTCAACCATGCTGCCGTACAATCAACATCCAAGCCCCCGTACACGTGATTTTTAACAACAAGCAAGCCCCCGTACACAATGTGATTTTCACTGATTTATTTCGTAATCTTCATGACCTCAAAATTTGTCATCGGGGCGTGAGATGCTTTCATATGTTATTAATTAGCCATAGAAAATGTATTCCGACCAATAGTTACAGATACATTTATTACATTAAAACTGTGAAAATATTGCAAAACTTCCCCTTGCTGTGACAGGCCACCGCCTCGTCGATACCAATATCCCGTGTACGGATACCCACAGTGACAACGGAGAGAATGAGAATATCCCTTTGAAGGCGGTATATGATAACAGAGGAAGTTTGGTAGTTATTGTCGAGTTTCTCGGCGTATCTACCGTACAAGTGTTGACGTCTACAGGTCAGTTGATGAAGACAATACACATAGAGAAAACGGATCAAATAACGGATATAGGGACTCGGGATGGTCTCTTGTGGATTTCCGTGATTTCGGGAAGGAGCCGACGGTTTAGAGGAAACAAAAATTTTTCAATCAAAGTCATCCAATACTACAAGGCATGGTAGAATGTAAAGAACAGAATGGAACGAAATTACTGAATAAACGATACAGGGACTCGGGCGGAGTTTCCATGTTTTCGGGAACGAGATGATGGCTTGTAAGGAAAATATCTTTTAAACTTTTATCAAAGTCATCCAATACTAGAAAACTTGGTAGAATGTTTGTTACTGAATGGTGTAACATTCTGTTCAATTCGGAAGATACTCAAGAACTGGGAAGACCTTATAAGAGAGCATGATGTGATTCGTACTTATCACTTCTCTGAGGATGATAGCAAATATGCTTATGAGATCTCTTCCGTTTCACCCATTTTCCTGAGTAAATGGTATGTTCTCTAATGTAAGGAAATTACTTGATGAGTTATTTACTGTAAACCAACTTGCAACAGTGTATTTTGCGGGACTTAAATTTTGAGGACTTTTCATCGCGATTTAAGTTCAAAGTTCAGAATAATATGGTTCTACTTTAGCTGTGCTCAGAGCAACTTCATGAAATCTCATCTACGCGAACATAAGTGGGCTTACAGTTTGCGAATAGAGATACTACTACAGTGGAATCCAATTAAATATGGAAGTCCTTGGGGAAAGGGAAATCTATTCAAATTATCCAGTTTTCAACATAACCAATGAGAAACACTATGGATATGTGGGAGCAAGGTTTATAATTCCTTTTAAAAGCAGTTATCTAATATAACCTATTTCGAATTAAGCAGAATTGCGATATAACCTATTTCAAATTAGGTGGGTTCTACTGTATACACACGTACATGTTTAGTGTTAGTTCGAGTTTAAATACTTGTCGTTAGGTACATTGACATTTAGTCTTGATTCATTTATCATCTATTCCTTTCAATCAATGCTATGAACCTTTTGTTCAATTTTATGTATTCTTACCTTATTTGGGGTTGCGTTGGGGATGTGTTTGTTGGACGAGGAACAAGGGTTTAATGTACTGCCTAGTATTGGTAGACGTCTGATGGTGTTGTCAAGCGTGTGTCTTAAGCATCTTGTACAATCGCAAAAACACATCATACGCTTAAACTATTCTGATTTGCCAAATGCACCGTTTGAACAATTTTGCTTGGTGCTATCATAAACAGGTTAGTTTAAGTTTTGTAAATATATGACATGTACATACTATCTATATTTTTAAAAGAAGTAAAGTAAGCATTTAAGCAGATTCATTATCGTACAGTTTAACGTGCTTTGATTCATAAATATTCCTTGTAGGGTAGTGGTAGACTGGACACCAGACCCTAAGTTAACATTATCAAGCCATTTTGCAGTGAAGTGTTTGATATTCTAGAGAGAGGTGACTAATCTATTTATAGCATATAGTTTTATCTATTTCTGACAATAGCCATAATAAGAACATCCTGTGTGTATATAATAACCATGACAATGTTATATTATAGGGAAATTCTGAGCGTGTGGTCATTTTTTAGGTACTTTAGTTGTTTATGTGCGTTCCTTTCAACAGAAGTATTTATGAATATGGTTCGTAGATGATAGATTTATGTAGTCATTATGCTGAAAATAATTGATTATAGCTTTTGTAATATTAACTCATTCATGACCATCTCTGAGTATACTCTCAACAAAATATTGCTTGTGTTGTTTCCTTTTATTTAAAAAATCGTTTCGTGTTTCTCATGGTTCGCCTCGTACTAAAACGTATATATCCACATATGGCTTTGCACATTGTGCACACAACGGTTTTAATTTACTCTTCAAAGCCAGGGGACAATGTAATGTCGACATTAACAATATATGTTTGTCTGAGAGAACTATCTTATTTTTAGTAAACAGAAACTTAGCTAGTAGTTAAAGTGCATAATAGCAATCGCTTTACTGTATGACAGGTGATGTGTGGATAGGTTAGATATTGTGTTTGCTTTTGTTTCACCTGTTTTGTATGTTTGTTTATATGTCTAAACTGAAAAGCCCTAAGCAATAAAGAACTAGAACTTGTCTGACATGTTTTCACTACTGCATACTTTAAGGTAGCTTTGCGTGTATACTATATATATAGTATCTTCTTAAGTGAGTGTTCATGTTATGAAATGAGTCTGATTAGATTGTTTTGTTTATTATAATCATTGCAAGTTTTGACTAGCAAAAATTTAGATCGGGATGGGTTTTATAAAATCTCTTTAAAATACTTTTCATCACTTTACTACAACAGCCTATATTTGACGAAGAATATCAATGTCAAAATGTGTAGCGGAAATCCAGTAGAGGCCGCGATTTTATCACGACGTCCTCGACTTATGACGTCACGTCATTGCTACAAATATTGCATGGATTAATGTGTTCTAGTTTATAATATTTAATCCGAGTTATATTACATATTGCATATTGCACGAAACCGATAATAGTGATATACATTTAAGCAAACAATTTATAGGGCTAAGTGACTGGATATCAGGCGAATTATGGATAAATCTTTTATATATCCCGTTCGGTAACCTGGCTACGGTTATACAACTTATATAAATTACTCTCGATGGCCCGGCTGAGGCGCGAGGTGTCTTAGTGAGGGAGGAAACCGGAGTGCCCGGAGAAAACCCACGTGATCGGTCAGGTGACCCCTGACCTTTTCACGTCCGTGCCAGGGATCGAACCCCGGCCGGCTAGGTGAAAGGCGAGCGGCTTAACCACTACACCACCCGATCACCCAAGGACACAAGTCGTTAGTTATATAATAATTTTGATTTATTTCATATAAGACTTTTCCTATTGCAACTTCCAATTTATAACCCCTATTAATGCAAATACGAACGCCAGTAATAAGAATCCCAATTTAGAATTCAGAATCACCTATTATTTATCAAAGGAAAATTAAAAGCAAAACATACATGTGTACGAAGACTCCTGAATTGTACAAACGACTAGAACCACAAGTTTCCGAAGAGTAAGCGTCATTTCCAACAATGCAGAATATCGACAGTCAAAACCTCCGCAGCAATGTAGATGGTAAACACCAACAGTCATACCAGCCATAAAAGGAGTCACTGAACAAGTCTTGAATTGAATTTTGAATATTTATAAGTGAAATCATGGTGTCAAAACGTTAAACTTCGCCGTAGTCTTCGTTCAAATTACGGCTGTAAAGTTTGTGTTGTTGATTTATTCGTCAATATTCATAATTCATCATTTTAGTCTTAATAATTTATTCCTGAAATATTTGACCAACCAATATTTGAGCATGTAAATAAAGCTTCAACCATTTAAAATTTAAACCATCACAACAAAGAAATGATGTAAATAAAAAAATGAAAAAATATTATTTCCACATAAGAAAAACTCTAGTCAAAAACTATTTAAGGAACCATAACAGTAACAACAATATTGTTGCGACATCTTGCAACACAACAGCTAAAACGAGTATAAAAACGAATTACTTTTGAATATATACTTAGGATTTGCAATGTAAAGGATACAGTGATGATGCTATCACTAAATGAAATGTCAACCATTTGAAAAAAAGAGATATCCTTAATTCAAGAAATATTTGAAACACGGTCCCGATAAGATAGATTAATCTAAATAGTACACACACAATTTGTTAAAAGTAAAAGAGTTTTATAACTGATAAATGTAGTTTCTGGAAAATAGAGTATCCTTTATTTTTATTTATATATATTAGACATGATTTACATCGTTTTGAAATTGTGTTTATTCAATTATAAACTGAATACTGACTGCAAAGCAAACTATGCATCGCTTAGGTAATGGTGATGATATTATATATTGCAAACAAACACATCATTCTGATTATATGTGCATATTATACCATCATATATTGTGACATTTTCTAGTTGAAACATAATAACAATAAAAAGAAATTCAGTAATCTATAGAAAAATGAATATTGACCCAATTCATCTTTGCATGAACAACGCCGCCTTTATAGTAAACACGGATGTATCACATAGCGTTAGCTTGTAATTTAAGATACTCCAGTATACACGGTAACATCAGTGAGATTTGTGCAGCCAGCATTCTGCTTCACTCAATGTTCTAAAGTAGGACATTGTTAACAGGTGAATGATTTTCTGCATACCAGATGGTGTTATGTATGTAAATGTCGCCATTTTGAAATTTTCTCTTCGGTGTAACGGAAGGATAAAAAAGCTCCAAATGGATCGCCGTAGACTGACGGATTACAGATACACATTTTATCCGCAAAGGGACAAGTGTAAAATAGGTCATTTTGAATTGATTCATAAGTGAAGTTAGCGTACAAAATGGCTTCAAACGTGTCGCTGGGGGACCGACATGGTCAGGTACATGTCCCTCGTAGGCCCAAAGGTGATCCGAAGTGCTCTGTTCATAGAACTAATGAGGTGGTATTGCACTGTTCGGACTGTAATGAACTTATCTGTATCACATGTAGTATTTCTACCCATAACGGACACAGACAAGTGGAACTGACTGACATAACATCACGTGAAAAATCTGTGCTTCAGGATTATATAAATACCACAGAAAAAACTACTCTTCTGCATATCCAACAAGAAATCGTGTCAGTTGAGAGTAAGATAACTGAAAATGACACAGACTTTGAGGAACTTGAACAGAAAGTGAAGGACCATGGTGAAGCCTGTAAGAAACAAATAGACACCCTTACGGAGGAATTCGTGTCTAAAAGTGTAAAGTTTAGGGAAGAAAACAGGGATTTACTGATCAAGTACAAGAAGGAACTCGAGGAAAGACAAACATTTCTTCTTGAACACATGAAAGAATGCAAACAAGTATTACAGCAAGGTACGTCCATCCAGGTCTACGACACAACGGTCAATATTCCCGATAACGTTTCCGAATTTCCAGCAGAGCCAACGTTATGTACAGTCGATTTTCGTCCTTGTCAATCAATGACTGAACAGATGAGAACGGTTTAGGGTGCTTTGGACATATCTACCCTTCTTGCGAGCGGAGTGAAACTTCGTGAGAAAACTCTTGATCAACCTGTTGTGCGACCAAAGTTCCAAAGCCCAATGGAGTGTACCTCAATCAGTCCAGGGTCGTCTGGTGTCTGGTTGAGTGACTGCGAATCAAAAGAGATGCTGCTGGTGGACGTCGAAGGTCGAATCAAACAGAAGACAAAGCACACTGGTGATATACATAGTATCACCTTGTCACCAAACTCAGGCAATATTTGGTTTTGTTGTGTAGACGATTTGTCTATTTATGAAGTCCTTTCAAACGGAAAAGAACTTGTAAAACGCATTACGACCAATTCGTTACCAGAACGAATCTGCATATCAAAAGAGGAGAATGTTATAGTTGGCTCAGGAATCAACATCACAATCTACACAACTAATGGTAAAGTGACGGCTACCTCGTCTGTCAGCAAAGAACTTCAGAAAAAAGGAACCGTCACTCCAGGATCCGTCTCACAATGTCCAGTAACTAGTCACATTGCAGTCACATACATGAATCAATCAAAAGGAGATACGTCTTGTGGAGTGTTGCATGTATTAAACAAAGACCTCATATTACAATTTGTCTATGAGGGAACGGAATGCGATCTTCCACGGAAGACAGTCTATGACAGCAGAGGGAATCTGGTAGTGGCTACTTTTAACAAGAAAGTGCAGCTTGTCAGTGGGACAGGACATTATATCAGGACTCTACACGTGGAAAACATAAACGGAATAGGGTGCATAGGGATTGGGATGGGTGATGTGTTGTGGATTTCTGTACTTTCAGAAACGAAAAAAATGTTCGCACGTACCACAAAATCAGATATTAAAACCATCAAGTACTACAAAACCCGAAGAACGTATGACATTGGATATAACTCTGCACCATGAAGTTTCTCCCGATGAAAATGTGGATCCCTTTTTTGACTTGTGATGTGATACAAAGGGGATACGAGTACTACTATTCCATAGACTGTGAAAGATAACCCAAATAGATAGACAGATCTTCCCGGGAAAAGCTTAACGGCAGCAAATACCGCGCGGTAGTCATTCTTCACGTGTAACAGACGGTAAAGCTCGGATAATGACATCTATCTTATGCAGGTACGGAAAGTTTTGAATATGAATAGTCTGCTGATTGTGCGCGAGGAGAGGTAAACAGACATAGTAGGCCATGTACAGGAATCGTACGAAATTAACAGTAAATGTAAGTACACCGTAGAGTACTACAATCGTTACAACTGTGCTCAACTTATGAAGTTTGTGAAACGTTTTGTAAAACATATCTATCCCCAAGCGATAGTTTGTTGATGTGATATTGAGGTGAAAATATAACATAAACACCAAAAGCTGTATGGTACTCTGTCCTAAAGTGAAACCTTAAGACAATTCATCATCTTACCGAGGTAAAAGTATAACAGAGCGCTGACATGTCTTCACTTCCTGTTATATCACAAGTTATGATAAAGCGACATTTTTAACACAGGCACTAGTACTGTAAGTAATTATCTATCAGTGTGTGGGTGCGACGGGGAATTATGCTGTGTATAGAACGAATATCACAGTCTACTATACCTTTCGGCCAGATAAGAAAGGTTTCCAGTTTTTTATGTGTATAAATGCATTTATATATGTTTTGTCCAAAACAAACATAACGACAATACTTGATATCTACCGTACCGCTCACTTGCCGTGTAATTTTCCTTCGAAAATACCTACAAATTAATATGTGAAAAAAATGATATATTTTAATATTTCATACGATTCAATTTCAATGCATAGTAGGTAAATGATGTAAAACAAGTACGATAAAATGCATACATTTTAATAATGGTTTGCATAATTATTATTTTGCTTCATTAGCAGTAAAAGGCACCAATTGTAGCTCTAAAGACGACATCGTTATGTCTAAAAGTCTTCTGAAGCTACTGCAGCTATGTTGTATATAGATTGATATCAAACTTTGGTACATTGTTAATATGAATTACTAATATATCGAAAAATGTGCGCACCTGTTATTATAGTCATGGTGTGGTTAGTTTTGAAAGACAATGACGTGATATCACTTGTGTATCAATGACATGGCAGGTTGTAGATAGTCGGTGTCTATAAGTGTCCAATGGTTGTCGGAGTGGCTATTTCACAGCGCTACAGCTAGTGTATTGGGGAAATAGCTCTAATGTAGTCTGTGAAAAAGGATAATCCAAAGATGATATTTTCTATATACTGATTTATTACAGTCGGGTGCGGAGCGGAGAAATATCCAACTCTACACTTCCAAACCTAGGCCTAAAGTGAATATACAAGTAATACAAAATGATAATATACAAAATATACAGGAACAAACATGTAAACAGTACTTAGTCTAAACGTGATATACATTAGTCGCTAATTAACTGACGCAGGCATTACCGGTATTGAGAACTGCTAAGAAGGATTAGCTAAAAGAAACAGTTAAATACGTTAAAGCAATACATCACTATAAAGAAAAAGCTATTATTTTCAAAATGAAGCTTTGTATTTTACTTCTAAACATAGAATATTAAGTATGTTCGAGTAGATTAAAACAAATAAATAACATCACAAATGTCCGAATAGGAACCTGTCATAAACCGCGTGACAGCTATGTCACATCTCTTGATTAACATTACCGTGAGTAATACTAACCATCGGATAGTGTGGTGGTGTCTATACATATTGATTTTCGACATTAGGCAATACTGGAGGAAGTTATTTGGTAGATGACGGGTTCGCTTATCATGAGGAAGTGGTGTGGTGGCAATGTCCTATAACAATATACTGATTGAAATGATTTAAACAGCCCGTTACATTTCAGTAGCAGTTTGGAAATGACAGAATAATGTGATTATGTTCACCGTAAGATAAATTCACCAGCATGCTGGACCTAGTGACCTTATTTTCTGACCGGATGTTCTTGACCTATGGTCAGTTGACACAGTTTATTGAATTAAAAAAACGACTTCGCCTTTAATAGTTTTATGAGAAATTGTCAACCAGGACAAAAATGCAAAGTTTAATATTGACCAATGGCCCTGTTACTTTGGCCAAGATAAAATGTTAATATATACCACGTCTCAATACCTTCATAATGATCATCACAAATTAATGACCTCTGGTACAGGATCATGACCTCTGATACGCTGTCAATGACTTACGGTCAGAGTACCCTTTGCTTAATTCTAACACATTTGGTTTACGATGTCATTAGAAAATGTTCATAAGAAAACCTGTGATATTACCTTGATATTTGACCTTGACCCTTGACCTTAGCCCGCGAATTTTGTGACTGCATGCAATTGCACTGCTTCACGTGCTTTAGGTCGGGATCGGAGAGTAGTGTAGTATCCAGATATAAAAAAAACCCATCCCTTTGATGCGACAGGGATGTCTTTTCAATTATTCTTGAAATATGATTATTTTTCGTACTCAATTTCATAATTTTGAAATTGCAATGTCAACTTTTAGGCTAACACAATTTATTCTTATACGGAAACCATGGATTATTAAGGTTTGTACAAAACCTTATAATAATTGACTTATTCAGATGTAGCTGGCGGTGTGTGAATCAATTAGAATTATCACTATCAGGTTTTTCTTAGTATTATATGACTATTCACCTCATCTGTTCATGTTTTTATTTTCAATATTGTTGGCTGAACATGAGGCAGTATATATTATATAACTTCAATACAAATATATTTAAAAAAAAATCCTTTTTCAAACTTGAAAAATCAATTTCAATGATTTTGAAACTGAAAACCCACTACCTTTCTGAAACGGCTTTTAATTTTGAAAATGTAAAAGGCAATTGATAAGTTTGTACAGTCACAAAAGTTATTAGTTTACTGTTAATACTAACGTATCGTCACCTTCTGACCTTTTTAATTAAAATAAATCAATTGTTTGTCTCAAAACACGAGTCCTCTTATGTTCCCGCCGTCGTCCTAATTCCAACGCCTAATATTTTGTATTAGTTCAATATCAGTGCGCCAGACGATAAAACAGCGAAATGAATCTTCAGTGTTTACAATCGCATGCCTTTAGTGTTGTAACCCCATCGTTAGGTCATCGATATACATTTTATGTTACTATTGTTTCAACAACGCCTTTAAAATTATGCTTTTTCATAAAATATCTAAGTCATGTATTGATTAGTAGGACAAATTGTAGCTCATAGTGGATAAATAATGTTGGTTAATACAGAACCGATTAAGCGATTTAATTACATTGTGAAGCTATTATTTTGTTCTGTGAACACAAAATATAGCAATGGCAGAATGACGACATCTTGATAAATATATGTAAGATGAGTGTACAATAAAACTTTTATAATGTAATCCAGAAGTGTAAGATTGTCTTTGTTTCATTGGTGGCACTCCGTGTTGAATTGCCAAACCAAATCACGAGATATGTTGTAACCAGTTAGGGGTATGGGAAGGGGTATAGGGGTGTGGTAGGGGGTATATCTGGTTGTACCTGGTGTGGTATTGGTATCTAACCAGATAGAACCAGATAGGGGTATGAAAGGGGGTATAGGGGTATGGGAGGGGGTATATCTGGTTGTACCTGGTGTGGTATTGGTATCTCACCAGATAGAACCAGATAAAGGTATGTGAGGGGGTATATCTGGTTGTATCTGGTGTGATATTGGTACCTCACCAGATAGGTGTACGGGAGGGTGTATAGGGCTATGGGAGGAGGTATATCTGGTTGTATCTGGTGTGACATTGGTACCTCACCAGATAGGGGTATGGGAGGGGTTATACTTATAGGGGTATGGGAGGGGGTTTAGGGATGTGGTAGGGGCATATCTGGTTGTATCCGGTGTGATATTGGTAGCTCAGCAGATAGAACAATATAGCGGTATGAGAGAGTGTATAGGGGTATGGGAGGGTGTATATCTGGTTGTATCCGGTGTGATGTTGGTATCTCAGCAGATAGAACCAGATAAGGGTATGTGAGGGGGTATAGGGGTGTGGTAGGGGGCATATCTGGTTGTACCTGGTATGGTATTGGTATCTCACCAGATAGAACAATATAGCGGTATGGGAGGGTGTATAGGGGTATGGGAGGGTGTATATCTGGTTGTTTCTGGTGTGATGTTGGTATCTCACCAGATAGAACCAGATAGGTGTATGGGAGGGTGTATAGGGCTATGGGAGGGGGCATATCTGGTTGTATCCGGTGTGATATTGGTATCTCAGCAGATATAACCAGATAAGGGTATGTGAGGGGGTATAGGGGTGTGGTAGGGGGCATATCTGGTTGTACCTGGTGTGGTATTGATATCTCGCCAGGGAGAACAAGATTAGGGTATGGGAGGGGGTATTGAGGTATGAGAGGGGGTACATCTGGTTGTATCTGGTGTGATATTGGTACCTCACCAGATAGAACCAGATAAGGATATTGTAGGGGGTATAGGGGTATGGGAGGGGGTATAGTGGTTGGAGAGGGGGCATATACAGTGAGTGTGTGTGTGAGCGTGTGTGTGTGAGTGTGTGTGTGTGTGTGTGTGTGTGTTACTTCGTTTTGTTGTCTTATATTCAATAATATAGTATGTAATAATATGAAAATAAAAAATGATGAATGGTATATAACTGAAAATTGTTGTTTGATTTGTTTCTGTTTATTTTATTATAATATTTGAAAAAACTTCAAAAGTAAAAAAACATTAATTCTGAAATCATATTCGCCAACAAGAATTTGATTAAGAAGAAGATCAGAAATGATGTATGTCGATATATTATATCCAAATACACATGCTTCTCATAACCTATAACAAAAACAACTAGATTTGATCGCGATCAAAACACGGGATTTCCACCTATGCAATGATATAAATAACGTTAGCGAACAGACGATTGCTTGAACGAACGAAAAATCTCACTCAATATTAATCAGAAAGCGTTTCTTACGAAAGTAGTCTGGTCCAACCGAAAAACAGATTTAGGGGAATCCCCCTTTGGGCACAAGATTTCATAGAGAGGTGAATATATAGGAGCCTGCTGATTGGATATATTCAGGGTACACCAGTTAATGGTTTATGTGTGGGTCGGACAATACATGTAGATGTAAAATTTGTAAAGAATTTTGATAACTTCATTTAACCTGAATAGTAGCAAACGTTAACACGGTCCTCTATAGGTTCTGTGATCTCAAAACGGCCGGGTAGTTTCTCAAATTGAACCGGTTGTGTTTGAACATCCGGTGTCACAGGTGACAGCTCTGCCACACACATAAAAGGTTTTTAAACCTGTCAGTTATTGGGTTTGTGCATTACTTTTGTTGTTTGTTTGTTCAAATGTACGTCCTATTAACAGCTAGGGTCACGTAAGGACGGCCTCCCATGTATGCGGTGTAGCTACACATGTACGTGTATTTACGCAAACATGTGTACATTGTTCATATATACGTGTACATGTAGAACTTAAAACATCTCGAAAAGTATTCAAAACTAAATGAAGAAAGACCTTCGAAACGGCCCGTGTGTATGAGCCCAGGACAGAATTTTAACCCGGCCGCTGATTGGCTGGCTAATTATGAATTTCAAAATTAAAAATGTTTTCTGACAGGTAATTATTCCTAACTAACCATGTATGCAATTTGGAAATTGCATATTGAGATTTATGTTCAAATATCATTTTTGATAATGAATAGGTAAAAACATTAGAGAATTTCGGTTTTTTAAAAGTGCAAAAATTCTCCTTTTCTTATGAAGATTTGAACCAATGCGAATAACACGTACGATTAGAGTTTTAGTATTAGATACCAATCTATCTCTCTTTGGCCACATGCCACATAATGTAAATCACAACTCAAAATGCTGAAAGTTCTATACCTCCGCCACTTTGTGAATCATATGAATTGAAATTGTCATTTTATGTGTCGGAAAGCAGATATTTCAACATCCAATTCAAAACATTTCACCTTTTGAATTTTCAATGAATTACGCTAAACATTACGTTAAAAAAATGAACGAACGCCATTATTCGGAGGTCTATATTTCGCCAATTGTCAAATTCATGTCTTTGAAATGTAAAAAACCTGTACAGCAATAGGCTAAGCTTAACTTTTACAAAAGTATCAACACCCAACATGAGAGTTATAGGCCCTACGAGCTCACAAATAACGGAAAATAATAAGAAAATGAAACAAATTAACCATATTTGGAGAGCTCTATTTCCGCCATTTTTCTATATAACCCCTTAAAAATAAATAACTTTGAAGAACAAAGTTCATGACAAACCAGGTATGAAAAATCAACACTGGTACATACAGGTTTAAAGGCGCTGAAACGTCTCGGGCAATGACAAATATAAACTAAAAATTCGATTTTCGATGTCCTATATCTCCGCCATTTTGAATCCTTATGACCTGAACTTGGTCATTTTATGTGTCTGAAAGCTGACTCTTTCACATCCAATTCAACAAATTTCACCGTTTGAATTTTCATGATTACGCTCTAAATTTTACGTTAAAAAATGAACGAACGCATTTACGGAGGTCTATAATTTCCGCCATTTCAATTCATAGTTTTGAAATTAAAAACCTGTACAGACAATAGGCTAAAGCTAACATTTACAAAAAATCAACACCCTACATGAGACGATAAAGGCCCTACGAGCTCACAAATAACGGACAAAAATAAGAAAATGAAACAAATTGCCATATTTGGAGAGCTATATTTTCGCCATTTTTCTATTTAACCCCTTAAAAATAATTAACTTTTGAAGACAAAAGTTCATACAACATAGGTATGAGAAATCAACACTGTACATACAGGTTTAAAGGCGCTGAAACGTCTCGGGCAAGGACAAATATAAACTAAAAATTCGATTTTTGATGTCCTATATCTCCGCCATTTTTGATCATATGACCTTGAAATAGGTCATTTTATGTTCCTGAGAACATGGTCTTTCATATGCGCCCTTCAGAACATTTCTACGGTAAAGTTCATATTTGACCTTTGTTTGACCTCATTTGACCCTCTAGCGAACTCATGACCTAGACATAATCTCTGATAACATGTAATGAGAAAAAAACTTTCAATATCGCGATCTACCTGAATAACTAAACATGGACGATGTACAGCGTATAGTTATGAAGTTATGAGCATTTAAACTTCGTTCGAAAAAAGTAGTTTTTTATGTCTGTGACCTTGACCTTGACCTTTATCGTACAAAATCGAACGTACGTTTCAAGCACTCATGTACCTACATAACGTGTCCAAATTTGAACGTCGTACCTTGTTCCGTTCTTGAGAAAAAGTGTTAAGAAGGTTTCGTGGAAATAATAAGAATAATAAGAAAAAACAGAACAATAACAATAGGGATTTCCATCCTGAATGGAAATCCCTAATTATCGTTTACTGTTTAAGTGTCTATTTAGCAATACAGATATACGTACTGTAACTTTATGAGGTGGTTGGCTTTTCAGCACGTGTATTATTCATCATGGTAAAAAACAAAAACGTATTTTCGTGATGCAGTTATCAAATATAATCATTCTGAACTGTTGAAGTGCAATACGTTGTACACTATGTTTGATGTAAGAATAAAGAATCACTTTAGCTTAGACTTCTAGTACAGATAGTGTTGATTAATAATTTTTATTATATACAAAATCGAACTGCATAGATAATTTAAACATTTTGATTTTAATTCTGTTATACCTAAATCAGTTATATTTATACATGTACATGTATATCAAGTATAAATCCTTGATGTATATGTATATTTCTGTCAATTATGAACTATTTTTCTTAGCCCATGATTTTCCATTGATTATAAATTGCCGTATTTATTCCAATACAAATCTTAAATATTGGGTCATATATTGTCATCAGTGTCTATCACTTTTAAATTTGTTGATGTCCACTATAAAATACATTTCCAATCTGTCTGTACCGTATATACATATGTATGCATTGCTACATACAGCTATCTAATAATAGATTGTGTTATTTTTAGAATATCGTATATATGCGCATGCGTTATCAGAATATGGTAAGAACCGGTGAGGTTTGCTGCCGCCATTGTTTAACAGGTGAATGATTTTCTGCATACCAGATAGTGTTATGTATGTAAATGTCGCCATTTTGAAAATTTCTCTTCGGTGTAACTGAAGGACAAAAAAGCTCCAAATGGATCGCCGTAGACCGACGGATTACAGATACACATTTTATCCGCAAAGGGACAAGTGTGAAATTAGTCATTTTGGATTGATTCATGAGTATATATAGTTTGCGTACGAAATGGCTTCAAAAGTGTCGCTAGGGGGCCGACATGATTTATTTCATATAAGACTTTTCCTATTGCGGGATAAGATTTTTTATACTTTTTGTTTGACAACGTAAGAATTTTACTCCTTGGTTTGTTATCCTGTCTCAGCCCAAAGAAGTTTTAATATTCAACCTATATATTGTTTGTGTGATATATTGGTTCTTTGGTAGTATGCGTTAACGTTGGAAAAATAATACTGTATTATAAGTCCTAGGCCAATCAAATATAACCTAAAGATCCTTGGAGAGTCTGAATAACGTGTCGTCTACCAGATGTGAGGTTTTGAAATAGTAAGTTTGGGGAGTCTATTTGATACATACCAGTCGTCAGTGTTATTTATATATACCTTTTACATTTGTAATATTGGAAAATACAGAAAAACATGGTTATAATTAACCTCTGGAGAACAACAAAACAACCTTGTTATACAAATATACTTTCAGTAGTTTGTTATATCCACACGGCGGTGGCCGACTGGTTAAGATGTCTCTGACTTAATACCACAAGCCCTTCACTACTGGGTCACGAGTTCGAATCCAGGTAATTCCAGGTACAGGCCGCTGATCAGTGGCTTTTCTTCGGGTTCTCCTGCTTTTCTCCACCAACAAACCTGGCACATCCTAACATGACCCTGACTGTTAATAGGAGGTTGAACAAATGAAACCCAAACCCATTTTATGTAAACACACATTACAGATATTGTATAGGAATATTGACAGGGACTGAAAATTACTGTGTGCTATTGAACTTAATTGTAAGAGTGTTCTTTATGAAATGTTTTACTGTACATGCACTAGTTATTGTTATTTGGACTTGTAGGCCTAAACTTAAACATACATGTAACCACATGTGGAGTGCTGTACATTAATTATTGTTTATGGAACACTAAATAGATAGGGAGGAGCTGGGAATGTGACTGGGTGTTATGTTTTAAATGAAACCTGTAATTATATAAGGTATAATTTAAGCAATAGTTATAAGTTATGATCAACCACAACATGTGGTCATATATAATCCTTAAATGAATAAGTGGCGTCTTCCAGTTATAGGAAATAAAACAAGTGTAGAAATGGTACTTGCATGTCCACAAATAGATTCATATTCATATATGAATGGGCAGAAGAATTTAATCCATTTTCTGATTTTAAACCCATTTATCTTCATTTCTTCAGTTCACAAATTCAGATATCTGAATTAACATATTATAATATATATACTCTTAAATATCTTCATATAAAATACAGATATCTATATTTATTGCTATAAGTATATATTATACAAATATCTGTATTATATTACAGATATCTGTAAAATACAGAATTGTTACATTTCTAAATTCAAAGACAATTTAAATAAATTGAAGATATCTGTATTCAATGGGTATAAATATGCCATAGTACCTGACAATAAGAGTTACATGTATTTGATTAAAAGAATTGATGGTGGTCTACAAAGGATCCTTTTCATGTAGTGCATTCATGCTGATAGCTACTCGAGGGTTTACTATAGCTGACATTATATCCACCTCTGGACTATCTCATAGTTATAGCTGTTGAAGTTAAACATTACTACAAACTAGTAAACTTATATCCATAGTATCCTAATAAATTTGGTATCCATCTACATGTATATAGGCCCTATGTTTTCTCTGTGTTCTATGTCTCTACATAAAAATATTGACTGATTGGAGTTCAGTCTGCAATTATCTGTAGCCAAGGAGATACAAATGAATTTCACAGGTGACATGACAAAACTAAAACATAAAGAAACGTTTGTATGGTCACTTTAATGTCTGCAATTTCAAACCGATGAGTAGTTAATCACATACGCGTATTATATCAATTTCACAGAGACATCTTCCCATGATATGAATAACAATGACGGCGGCTGCAAAGTCTCCTAACTTTACAACGACCGAATAATAGGCCTAACTCAGAAAAATACAAATGAATGACAATGCATTAAAAATAACTCGAAATCTAACAATAACGAGTATCGCACCAATCCTGCTCTGGTAGATTTTCTATCTCAGCATGCTGGCAACTGGTCATTAAAGTAACTGACAGGAATTTCGCCCTTGTTTCAGTTTGCGTAGCTATCCTTATCAAACTTTCTGAGCTGTGCTTTCGCCACTGTAAACATTAGCAGCCATATTTCTCTATTCGGAACCTACAGATAGATAAAGTCCGAGGGTTTTCGAACTATGTCGTGATTCACGGCATGGCGGCTTCGGCACATACTCCCGAGGTGTTATATTTCCGAAGATTACCGGAAATTTCTCCGAGGGGATCCGATTGCCTTCCGTAGATTAGGCAAGCCATTCAATTATGCTGTTAATTTTTAATCCAAAAAGTGTGACAGACAGGATACCACCCTGAGGGACACCCATCTCCTGTGTTTCTGTTTCTGAATAAGTTGAACCTGTTCGAACTTTGAAATGCCCGTCAGATATAAAATTTGAAATAAACTTTGGCAAATTACCACGTATACTGATATCATGGAGATCGTTCATGATTCCATATTGCCAAGTTGTGTTGTTTGCCTTTTCAAGGTCAAAGAATACGGCCACAAGATGTTCTTTCTTGGCAAATGCTTCTCGTATAAATGTTTCTAGTCTAACTAACTTGTCTACCGTTCCCCTGCGGTTTCTAAAGCCGCTTTGCAAAGGACTTAAAATATTGTTTGATTCCAGGAACCAAACTAATCTAGTATTTATCATACATTCTCGAGTTTTACAAATGCAAATCGTCAACGAAATAGGACGATAGTTATTGGCATCAGTAGCATCCTTCCGGGGCTTCGGAAGGGGTATAATATAAGATTCCTTCCAAGACTCGGGAAGAGTAAACTTGGTTAAATATAGTTAAAAGACATTTCAGTGAAGAATCTGGTAACTGTTTTTAACCCTTAGACTGCTACACGCGACTATATACGCGTTGATAAAAATGGCCCTCACTGCTACGCGCGTAAAAAGACGTTTCTCGACTCGGTGTTTTCAATCGGCGGTCCGATAGTCGTATCCTCATTCCATTGCTAAAATTATGCCTGAAAACGAAAGTAGAATGTTTCTGATTGGGCTAGACGTCATCACATTCGAGATTTTCGGGATTTTACGCTTGTAAAACGACAGGTGTGAAAGGAATTCGAACGTAAACACATGGCTCATCATGGCCGCTCCGGTAGACTGGAGCGATGAAGACCAGGTATTAGATTTCTTCGCTAGTGACGATTCAGATATAGAAAATGATTTTGAGGGGTTTGATGCTGTAGATGGGGAATTAATAGATGGCAGGATAATAGGAAATCTCCCCATGGGTGACTTTGTTCCCGACGCCGACAGAGAACATGAGGCAGACATTGCTGCCGGTTGGCATGTTGACATTGACAACGACGATGACCTTGTTATTAATGCTCCGTTTACCGGTGAGTCAAAGTTAACTCTTGACATGGATAGTTT